>OX421506.1:26763940-26851440 GCA_949126835.1 Anisus vortex
CTGCCAGGTGTAGCTGTTGGACCTTTGCCGACTGCACGAGACCTGCTCACGCGGAGTTCCTTGTGCTGCCGAGAGAAATTGCTGGAACTACACATACACGCATGTACACACATCTAACGTGTTTTGTGAAAGATTGTTTTTGACAAAGTCAAAATTATAAGAATAACTATACAACTGACACACTGAGAGTGTAATGCAGCAAGATTATACACACTAACACACACATAAACAAACACACACATAAACACACATACACATACACACAGACACATACACATACAAAAACACACAGACACACATACACACACATACACACAGACACATACACCACAGACACATAGACACACATAGACACACCACGGACATGCAGACACACACATAGACACACCACAGACACACACATAGACACACCACAGACACACACATACATACACACAGACACACACATAGACACAGACACACACACACAGACACACACACACATAGACACACCACAGACACACAGACACACACGCATACACACATAGACACACCACAGACACACACATACATACACACAGACACACACATACACACACATAGACACACAAACTAACATTCACATACAGACACATACACACACATACACACAGACACCGACACATAGACACCAACACATACACACACACATATACACAGTCATACACATACACACACATTTACACACATACACACACACATACAGACATAGACGAAAACTTCACGCACACAGAGATAAGCATGCATAGAGATTTAGATAGAGAAGCATGGACAGAAATAATTAATTAGTCTGCGACACACACACACTCATTCAGACACACACTAGACACACACACACACACAGACACACACACCAATTAGGAACACAATAACATGCAATATCGGCCATAATTAATTGCAGATAAAATATCAACGACCATAAATATAACTGCTTTACTTAAACATAACAACACTAATAAAAATCAACATGCTAAATTAATTGGTAAATTATCGCCGCCACACCAATTTGATCCATAAGGCGTGTGAAGCGGCGTTCTCAGGTTTTCGTGGGCCATGGCATTCAAGGGTAATGTGTGACAAGTACTAGGATTTAAACCCGGGACCATTGGTACGTCACCCGAGCGGGCCCCTGATAAGTGTAGGATGAATAATCTTCTTGATAGAAGGAGCATCTGGTCTAACGAATCAGATTCGATTTTTGGTCCATGTATTTTTATCTGAGAAGTTGTAAGCATTTCTGTAGGACCAAATTGATCATTAAGTTCTGTGAAGCAGCGTTCACAACCTTCTGTGGGACCGGCATACTAGGAGATTGTGTGGACAGCAAGATATTCCCAAACCGCATTTGCTTTTTCCTAACTAATGTCAGGTACCCATAAGAGCTGGGTAGACTGCGGGACGCCCTCGAGATCCCGGGAACCAGGATTCGAACTCGGGACTATCGGTACGACAGCATTGCCACAGTGTCCCATCCTGGGAGTTGTACCAGCTACATAATCCCTTTGGCTGGGACGTGAGCAGTGAAAACTGGCTCTCCTCTTCTAATAGATATGCAAGTTCCTAAAGAAAAGCGGCACGTGCGGCACTCACTCTTGGCGCATTTGTTCTTTCTTTATTAATGAACTCGTCTGAGCAGATAGCTCTTGCGTAATGTACTCTCAGTCCTTTTGGTTAAGGGATGGGGGGGGGGGGCGGCTGGGGTGATGGTGGTGGGGGTATAATGGCACCAGAACAATGCCTTGATTGGGCACTGCAAATGAATCGTACTAAACGGTAGGGCGTGGACACTGTAAGGGGGAAGCTGAGACAATCCCTACTCATCCCATACCCCCCTCCTCCCCCCAGGGCACGCGTGTTTACACAAGGGGCATAAATCTGTATTGCTAATTTACCCCCCCCCCCCAAAGGCGGGGCGGATTCTCTCCTCACCCCATCCTCCCCAGTCCCTTCCTCCAGGCCCATAGAGCCCATGTTTAAATATGATTCCAGCTGAAGGTATTGATTGACATCTGAATAGACCAATCGGTCCAGAAGTGGGGGGGGGGAAGGGGAGGAGATGGTGGGGGGGGGGGGTTGAGGGAGTCGGATGGTGAGGAGAGAGAGAAGGGGAGTGAATGAATGAGTGCAGGAAAGGTTACTGGACGTGGGGAAATACGAAAAACAAAAGAAGTTATGGAAGAGGTGGAGGGGTGGACTCTAAGGTGGGCTATGTTAGTAAATAGTGTGTGTGGGGGCTGGGGACGGAGGGGTGGTGGCTGACACTACATGGTAGGGAGGTGTCAAGTGGTTTACTCTAGTGAAATGACACCAATACTGTCTATAGTGCATCATCGATGACAGACTGGTTCTAATAGATTATGTCCCAGGGGGTGTCATTGAGTTTAGAGATCGATCTGTCGGAGCATATTTATATCTATCTGTCCATCTATCTGTCCATCTATTTGTCCATCTATCTGTCCATCTATCTGTCCATCTATCTGTCCATCTATCCCTTCATTCGGCCATCCATCCATCAATCGATATATCCCATCCATTTTCTATGCCAATTCCAATTACCCATCCATAAAATAAATATTTATGTATCTTTTTACTCCAAAGTATTCTGTCAAAGATAAACCTAGATTTTATATTTATGTTCTTATATTTGTTTGTATTTGAAACCAAGAAGACTTAACTACTAGACCACGCATTCCCTACAACTAATGCATTAAATGAACAAAAGGGAATAATACAAATAATAAAACAATACGACTCATTTTGTGAATGTACATCCGGGCAATTCTGTCCCAATAATTTTCTCTGCTCCCATCCCCATTGGCTAATCTGCTAATATTTTCCCAACGGATTTTCCCGAAGCCCAGATTTCCTTTTTCTTTTATTCCCCCCTTCCTTCCCCCTAATGAATAAACGAATTACATCTTATTATTAGGGATTATATTCACGGCTTTAGATATTCCCGAAAACCTTTTTTTTAATTCACATCTTGTTATTCATTTTATCCATGAATGCATTTTCCCCCTATTTTCCCCCTATTTTCCCCCTATTTCCCCCCTAATTTTCTTATTGATTTTTCCTTCATTCTCCCCCAGGCATTGTAATCCCACAATTTAGAATAATGTAAACTATAACTTTTATTTTTTACGAAACACTTTTTCAAATTTCAAAAAAAAATAATTCTTAAACCAATGGCATTTAAAGAGCTTTTTTGTTTTAATTTTGTCTCTGTTTGTTGTTGTTTATTTATTGTTGTTGTTGTTTTTTTTTTTGTTTTTTTGGTTGGGGGGGGGGGGGGGGGGGAGGTGTTAAGGATTTTCTTAACGAAAATCCAAAGTTTCAACTAAAAGGTCATGGTGTTATTTCGTAGAAAACAAAAGTCACACGGATGACTTACAATACCACTTGATCTAGCCTGGAAGAAATTGTTGCTTATAGGTCAATTAGAGAATTAAAGGAAGTGCTCGGGCAGGCATGAAGTCATTGGTGAGAACAAGAGTACGAAAGTAACAAAAATAGAGGTCATTTTAAGTAGGTCATTTGTCTTCGGAATCAATATTGGTCAATGGAGGGGTTTAAACAAGAAGATCTATAGCCTTAGTAAATAGCACGGTGGTTTCCAGGTCTGTCTCTTTTCCATGGCGTTTTTGTGTGTGTTGGCGAAGGTCTTCTCTGGCCAGAACCTGTTGCGAGCTATTTTGTAAAGGGATTTGAGCCTGGAGAACATCTTCCGGATTCTATGGGGGACATCCCACACACGGGCAATCTTCACTATCTCTTGATACCATTAAGAGCTTCATAGATGTCCTGAGAAATAGTGCAGAGCAATAGGCTGTGGAGACCATACCCTACGTTACGCGGAAACGCCTGCGGAGTGGCTGGCGCTCGGACAGAGCCTTGCTCCACCACTGAACACGCCCTGTACATAAGAGCCGGTTCTTCCGTTTGTGTGAGTGTGTGTGTTTTGGAGGTAACTATAGTATAGTATGTCGTGAACCGAAATTGGTTTACTAATTCAGAAAGTCCGTAAACGCTAAAGTAGGAGCCATTTATATGTTCTAAGTAGGCCTGAGTATGTCGTTGGCACAAGGTTAGGAAAAAAACAACAGCTAGAAGTTAAGAGAAAGACATTGAAACACACAGAAGACAACAAGTGATCAAGCCACAGAAAAAAGGTCATTTATAGAAGGAGACAACACACACACACACAAAAAGATCTTTGAAAGAAGATCATATATAGAGATAGTAAACACAGGAAAAGAGGTCGTTGAAAACAAAAGATCATTAACTAAAACACAAAAACACACAAAAGAGAAGGTCGTGGAAATGTATAGAATGAGAGCTCACACAAAAGAGAAGGTCGTGGAAATGTATAGAATGAGAGCTCACACAAAAGAGAAGGTCGTGGAAATGTATAGAATGAGAGCTCACACAAAAGAGAAGGTCGTGGAAATGTATAGAATGAGAGCTCACACAAAAGAGAAGGTCGTGGAAATGTATAGAATGAGAGCTCACACAAAAGAGAAGGTCGTGGAGATGTATAGAATGATAGCTCACACAAAAGAGAAGGTCGTGGAAATGTATAGAATGAGAGCTCACACAAAAGAGAAGGTGCTAGAAATGTATAGAATGAGAGCTCACACAAAAGAGAAGGTCGTAGAAATGTATAGAATGAGAGCTCACACAAAAGATAAGGTCGTGGAAATGTATAGAATGAGAGCTCACACAAAAGAGAAGGTCGTGGAGATGTATAGAATGAGAGCTCACACAAAAGAGAAAGTCGTGGAGATGTATAGAATGAGAGCTCACATAAAAGAGAAGGTCGTAGAAATGTATAGAATGAGAGCTCACACAAAAGATAAGGTCTTGGAAATGTATAGAATGAGAGCTCACACAAAAGATAAGGTCGTGGAAATGTATAGAATGAGAGCTCACACAAAAGAGAAGGTCGTGGAAATGTATAGAATGAGAGCTCACACAAAAGAGAAGGTCGTAGAAATGTATAGAATGAGAGATCACACAAAAGAGAAGGTCGTGGAAATGTATAGAATGAGAGCTCACACAAAAGAGAAGGTCGTAGAAATGTATAGAATGAGAGATCACACAAAAGAGAAGGTCGTGGGAATGTATAGAATGAGAGCTCACACAAAAGAGAAGGTCGTAGAAATGTATAGAATGAGAGCTCACACAAAAGATAAGGTCGTGGAAATGTATAGAATGAGAGCTTACACAAAAGATAAGGTCGTGGAAATGTATAGAATGAGAGCTCACACAAAAGAGAAGGTCGTGGAAATGTATAGAATGAGAGCTCACACAAAAGAGAAGGTCGTGGAAATGTATAGAATGAGAGCTCACACATAAGAGAAGGTCGTGGAAATGTATAGAATGAGAGCTCACACAAAAGAGAAGGTCGTGGAAATGTATAGAATGAGAGCTCACACAAAAGAGAAGGTCGTGGAAATGTATAGAATGAGAGCTCACACATAAGAGAAGGTCGTGGAAATGTATAGAATGAGAGCTCACACAAAAGAGAAGGTCGTGGAAATGTATAGAATGAGAGCTCACACAAAAGAGAAGGTCGTGGAAATGTATAGAATGAGAGCTCACACAAAAGAGAAGGTCGTGGAAATGTATAGAATGAGAGCTCACACAAAAGAGAAGGTCGTGGAAATGTATAGAATGAGAGCTCACACAAAAGATAAGGTCGTGGAAATGTATAGAATGAGAGCTCACACAAAAGATAAGGTCGTGGAAATGTATAGAATGAGAGCTCACACAAAAGAGAAGGTCACTAATAAGAAGTTTGTTTTTACAAATCATAAAGAAGGTCATCTAGTTGAATCAGAAACCACAAAAGTATGCGGGAAAAGGGGCGGGGGCGGGGGGCGGGGAGGGGGGGTCCACAATCGTATTTTCAATATGCCTATATTATATTTTTAAAATATTTCCGTCCGGGTTTGTATTTGAGGTGGGGGGGGGGGCGGGGGTCGAATGCCCCACTTAACCTCCACTTCACATCCCCTATCCCTCAAGGGGTAGCTACCCCTCCCCCATCCCTTTTGTCGACACAGGGCTATTGTTATAATAACTCAATAACATCACCCCGAATCGATGCGATGGGAATTTAATTTGGACAATTTACAGTGTATTACGCCCTGAGAGAGAAGAAGAGGGGAGGCCACCGCCATTATGTTCCCGGTGATTACAGGGATCAATACCATTATTATTATTCAGATGGACACTGCTGGGGTTTCCCCCCTTCCCTTAGATTTAAAAGAGAAAAAAAAAGAGATTTAAATGGAATTTTTTTTTTGGTCGACGCATTAGAGCGAGTTGTGATGGTTCTTCTCCCCTTGATAGACAGAGCAAAAAACAAAAAGATGAGACTTACTTCCCCTTGATAGAAAAAATAAATTTCATCACAAAAAAAAAAAGATTACTTACCGTAGAAAACGGCTAAAATTTTAAGTTGCAAGCTGTGGTGAGCGGCCGTTGTTCACACGGCTGGGCTACGGCTAGGGCGCACGTCTCATCACCAATGTCCCTTATAATAATTTGATCTTAGTGTTATTGTTCGACCAAACAGAGAATTTGAACAAAAAAATATATTCGGTGTCCTAATCGAACGCAAGAAGCGAATTTTGTTAGTGCTTTAGACTTTAGATCTAGTTGTTTGTTAATTTAATGTTTGGGAATATTTTTTTTATTATAAGTTGGTTTTGTAATTGGTCTTTGTCTGTTTATTGTTATTTTTATTTTTTTTGTTAGAGTTCGTTAGTTTATTTCTTCCAGTGTTGTCTATCTAAATTCTTGTTCATTTCAATAATAACTCAAGCCACTCCATGTATGTTCAAAGGAAGAATTTAATGCTTGAACTTATGTACAATACAAACATTCAACTTCACTGGAAACTAAGCAGTAATCAACAGACAACAAAACCCACCGCACTAATACGCTTATATGGATTTTGTTGTAGAAAGTCCTAGAATTGGATTTTCCCGAAGCTTTCCCCAATGCAAAAGCAAATGCGTATTAGAAATTCGTACAGACGGCTAGAATCACTGATCCTTAAAAAGAATGGATTTCGCCTTCTTTATACATTACACCATATGTCCCGCAAAGAACACTTCGTTCTGCCAATTCATCGCTTTTGGAAGAGCCCTGTTTCTCTCTGACGACAGTTGGCCTTAGAGCCTTCTCAGTATCCGGTCCGAAGATGTGGAACCTACTTCCCGTTCAACTCAGGCGAACAAGCTCTAACGATACTTTCAAAAAGAACTTAAAAACTCATTATTTCAAGATTTACCTTAGTTAACATTTTACTTGCTTTAGACCCCTACTGTCTTACTTATAGGTTGGGTCAGTTAATGCTACATTTATTTGATTTTTTAATATTTGTTTTATATCATCAGTTAGCTTGTCTCCTAGCCTAGAGTAATGTCCGTGTTCTTAGTTGTATGTTAAATGCGCTCTGAGCTTACTTTATGTTTGTTGGCAGCGTTATACAAATATTATTATTATTATTAAATTGGTTTGAGCAAAGTGAAGACAGGGTGTGATGATTTAAAATATATATAGTTATTTTGGTGGGACATAATTTGTATAATCTCTAACCCGGTGTTAATGTACAGAATAAACGAGTGACGTTTTACGATAAAAACAATGACGTGGGAGTTAGATTGAACGTAGCGTACATTTGAAGATAAAGTGAGACGACCTAAGAATTTGGTAGTGGAAAGACGTGTTTTAGACTAGGCTATATAAACTGTGATGTATTTGAATTCATCTTGTACATAAATTGCATTAAATATTGAGTTCTCATTTCTACTACAAGCCGGCAGTTTGTTCATTGATTATTATTGTATAATGTGATCTCCCTGAGAGTTGTTAACATAATATCTACAAAATAACGGTCACATTATTTGGCGCCCAACTAAAATTCGGAAGCTCAAGGTGAATTCGGAAGCCCAATGTGGAATATTGAAAATCAACGGAGAATGTTGAAGGAGAATCAAGGTGAATATTATTGAAAATCAATTTGAAAGAAAGCCTACAATATATTGTGAAGCACAGCTTAAAGAATACCGCAAATGAACGGTTCTTACGAATAAAAGAAGACTAAAATTAAATGTGAAGAAATATCGACGAGAAAGAAAATTTGACGGTTTGACAGTATAGCCTAGCACGTCTTGGAAATAAGCGCTACCAGTACATAACGGTGTACATGAAGATAGAAACGGAAGTTTATGTATGTTACCAAGCAAGTCGGTTAAAAAGGACACTAGAAAATTGGAAGGCGTCTCGGATACATTTTAAAAGTATCGAAAGTGGTAACAATTATTGAAACAATAGTGAAGCTGTGGTTAATAGGACAAGCTAAGTTTGTCAAGTGAAGAGATTAAAAAAGAATCTCCGTAGAACTAGTAAATGGTTCGAGAAAAGAAGAATACTTCAGAATAGTCACAGAACTAGAAGTCAGTTCAGTACAGTAGCAGAAGTCAAGTGAAATTGGAAGTAAAAAGAAACTTCAACAAAGTGAAAGGATTGTAAAACTTATGAATTAACGAACACACGAAGACTTTGGGCTGAAATAACCTGTGTGGTGGAGGATCATTTCGAGTCTGGAACCTGGGATTCGGAGACGGAAGGAAAAGGAACGCGTTTTTTAAGATAAGTAAACTGGTGTATACGTTATGTTGTAGTATAGTATATGCCTAGATTTTTCTTGTGAAATCACTGGCATGTATTAGTTTCTTTTAGGAATTTTGTGTATACACTTATTGAAAAGTCCCTGTAAGTCAGGTTAGTTGAAAAAGACTTTTCATAAGTGTATATTACATAATATATGTTAGATTGTATAGTCTTGTATGCACAGTGTTATTATATTGTTTATATATTTGTCATAGTAAATTTTTTGTGAATCTCTGGTCTCATCTACTATCTGTGGTGTTCTTATTTTTATATGTATTGATTATTATATTGATATTTATTTTATGCATATTGTAATATTGCTTCCATTTTAAATTATATTAGTTTGTTGTAGGTATATATTTA
Organism: Anisus vortex; assembly: GCA_949126835.1. Lineage (NCBI taxonomy): Eukaryota > Metazoa > Mollusca > Gastropoda > Planorbidae > Anisus > Anisus vortex. Next base: position 26,773,007 of record OX421506.1, read on the forward strand.
TTAATTGAAAATGGAGGGGTCCTCAGTGGACATATTAGCAAATTATATAAGTTGTGGAAAGGAGTTGGGATATGCTGGTAAGGAATTGGATGAGTGGGCGGAGAGAAAATATAGAGAGCAGTTAGAAAGAGTAGAAAGGGCTAGGGATAAGGCTAAAGAAAGAGAAGATAAGGTGAGAGCTGATGAGATGGAACTAAAGAGATTAGAGATAGAGGAAAAGGAGAAAGATAGAATTTTTCAGTTAAAAAAGTTAGAATTGGAGGCTAAGAATAATACTTCAAATGTAAACATTGGAGTCACTAGACCTGTTGTTGACCAGGAAATGGCTATTAGAAATAACATGTGTAGATTTACTTTCCAATTGTTTAATGAAAAGGATGGTTCTATTGATACATTTCTAAAAAAATTTGAAATGGAAATGGAGAGACAAAATTTTTCTTCATGTTATTGGTCTGGACTACTTGGAAAATCCTTTACAGGAGATATTCCATCAAAAATTTGTATGGAACAATCAGATTATGCATCTGTCAAGGAACAATTGTTAAGACATTTTGGAAGTACAGAGGAGGCTTATAGAAAGAAATTTTTTGAAATGACTTTATCAAAGGAAGAAGATCCAAAAAGTTATTTTGACTCATTGACAAGTGCTATGGACAAATGGTTAAAATGTGCTAAAATAGAAAAATCATTTGAGGAACTGAAGAATTTTATTATTAGAGATAAGGCAATATATTCACTCGATAAGACTCTCAAAGCATTCATTCAGGAGAGATCTCCCAAGACTATAGAGGAAATAGTTGACCTGATTAGGAACTATAAATTAGCTCATCCCATGGCACCTACTTCTAAAGGAGAGGATTACCAGGATATAATATGCTTTGCTAAAGGCAATGATAATTTTCAAAGAGGAAGACAATTATCAAGGAGCAAGATGAAGTGTGGTAATTGTGGAAGAAATAACCATGTTACTAAGGATTGTAAAGATAAGAGAGATAACACATTGACATGTTTTATATGTAAAAAGAAAGGACATATAGCAAGAAATTGCTTCAGAAGGTCAAATTCTGCTGGAAACAATAATAATAATAATAGATCTCAGGGATATACACAACAGAGAGATCACAACTCCAGATTTAATCAGAACAGGAATCATTGTGGAGCTGTGTTATCAAGAAGCAAAGGAATAAAGTTTTTTCCAGGATATGTGGGATTAATACCAGTTTTCGCAGTTCGTGACACAGGAGCCTCTGTCATTGCAATAAACAGCAAATATGTTCAGTCAAATCAATATACTGGTGAGGTAGCAGATTGTACATCATTTGATGGAAGAGTGATTAAATTGAGGTTGGCCTACATTGATATTAGGACACCATATATTACAGGTAGAGTACTGGCTCATGTTATAAATGATGCACCAATTGATTTAATTATTGGAAATGTTGAATCAGTTAAAGAATGTACTAGAGAGGAAATAGAAACATGGGAATTTAACAATAAGCAAGCACAATGTAATGTGATTAATGAATGTAAAGCAAGCAATACTGAAGAAAGTCAGACAATGGTGAATAGTGAAAAAGACACATCAATTGATAGTGAATCATTACTGAATGAAAACTTTAATTTGGAAAAATTCAAAAAAGAACAAAGAGAGAATACTACATTGAATAGACTATTCAAATCTACAGAGAAAGGAAATACTAATAAAAATAGTGTATGCAAAGTGAAAAATGATACACAACTATTAGTCAGAGAGATACTCATAAATGGCAGACAAGTGGAACAGATAGTTGTACCATATAAATATAGAACAGAAATAATGACTAATGCTCATTCTATACCATTGGCTGGTCATATGGGAGTTGGCAAAACCAAAAACAGAATAATACAACATTACTTTTGGCCTAAAATGTCAAAAGATGTGAAAAGATTTGTTAAACAATGCAAAGTGTGTCAGATGAAAGGATCTGGAAGTAATTTTACCAAAGCACCAATACAAACAGGAGTGACTGCAACTAGACCATTTCAGAAGGTAGCCATAGATATCATTGGTTTGATGCCTATTATGTCTAACAGAGGACATAGATATATCCTTACATTGATTGATATATGTTCAAGGTATGCAGAGGCAGTACCATTAAAGAAAATTGAATCTACAGATATAGTGCAAGCATTATATTTAATATTTACTAGAATTGGATTTCCTGAAGAGATAATATCAGATAGAGGAACTCAATTTACATCAAAATTGACTAAGGAATTTATGGAAACATTTGGAATAAAGCAGAAGTTTACAACACCCTATCATCCTCAATGTAATGGAATGTGTGAGAGATTTAACAAAACTCTTAAGGAAATGTTGTCAAAAGTCAGTAATGAGGATCCAAAGAATTGGGATTTAGCAATTCCATCAATTTTATTTGCATATAGAGAAACTACTCATGATAGTACAGGTTTTTCACCATTTGAATTGATATATGGAAATAATCCAAGAAATCCACTTAGTATTCTCAAAGAACCATTAGTAGGTACTAGTGAAAACAGGGAAATGACTAATTATGAGTTAGTTACAAATAAGAAACAACAATTAGAAATTGCTTTGGAAGAGGCTAGAAAGAATTCAGACAATAATAAGGAAAAGAAAATAAATAGAGTAAATCAGGATAGGAAACTAAGAACCTTGGAACCAGGAGATAAAGCTTTGCTAAAATTAAAAAATCAAAATAACAAACTATTTACTGAATGGCTAGGGCCATATGATGTGGTTAGAAAGGTCACAAATGTGGATTATGAGATAAGAATTAAGGATCAACTTAAAGTTTTTCATATTAATAATTTAAAAAAGTATAATGATCAATCAGTAGAAAGCAATATATGCTGTAGTATAATATCAGAAGAAATTAAAGAGGATATTGAAGAAATAGCAACAGTGAATACACAGGGTCAGCAAACATATAAAGATGTGAATTTAGAGAAATTGACACATGAACAGGCATATGAGATGGCAAAAATAATACACAGGCATAAGGGTATATTTTCTGATTTGCCTGGTAAGACCAATGTCATACAACATGACATTATTGTAACAGATGATAAGCCGGTGAGGCTAAAACCATACACAATCCCTATTCATTTGAGGGATAACTTGCAAAAAGAGATAGATGAGCTTGTGAGTATGGGGTTGATAGAGCCATCCAATTCAGCATATGCCTCTCCAATAGTATTAGTTAAGAAAAAAGATAAAACTATAAGGTTGTGTGTGGACTATAGGAAGCTGAATAATGTTACTCTCTTTGACCCATATCCTATGAACAATGCTGAAGATATTATGGCTCAGCTATCTAATGCAACTATTTTTTCTAAATTGGATATGGCTAAAGGGTACTATCAAGTAGGTTTAACTGATAGAGCTAAACCATTTACAAGTTTTGTTACTCCATTGGGGTTATATCAATGGAAGGTGATGAGTTTTGGATTGGTGAATGCTCCTGCAACTTTTAATAGGATGATGGGTATGATTTTAGGACATAGGAAGGATACTATATTTTATTTGGATGACATATGTGTTTTTAATGATACTTGGGAAAATCATTTAAAAAGTCTTAATGATATCTTTGAAATTATAGAAAAACATAATTTGACAATTAAACCTAACAAATTAGAAATAGGCATGAAAGAAATTACTTTTTTGGGACACAAGATATCCAATAACACCATTAAGCCATTGGAGGAGAATATTACTAAAATTCTAAAAATTGACATTCCAAGAAATAAAAAAGAAGTGAGGAGTCTTCTAGGTGTATGTAATTTTTATAGGAAATTTATTCCTAATTTTTCAGAGATGGTAGCTCCGTTGACTGAACTTATTAAAAAGAAAAGCCCAATTAAAATAATTTGGTCTCAGGAGTGTGAAATGGCATTAAATAGGATAAAGGTTGCTTTTTCTGGACAACCTATATTAAGACTACCAGACATTAAAAAAAGATTTGTGGTTTTGACTGATGCAAGTTTGGTTGGTTTGGGAGGAATTTTGGGACAATATCATGACAATGTCTTACACCCGATTCAGTATATTAGCAGGAAATTAAGTGAGGCTGAGGTTAGGTATGCAACAGTAGAACGGGAAGCTCTTGGTGTGGTTTGGTGTATTACTAAATTGGCAAGGTACTTGATGGGAACAAGGTTTATTCTTATGACTGACCATAAGCCTTTGTCCTTTATAAATCAGAACAAGTTAAACAACAGTAGAATAGCAAGATGGTCACTTATCCTGCAGGCATACAGTTTTACTGTGGAAAATATACCTGGGGTTGATAATATATTGGCTGATTTGTTGTCTAGATGTGGTGTTTAAGGTGTGTTGTTTGATACGTAATCACCAGTTTGAAACGCGGTTAAAAATTATTTTTCATGTAAATATAAAGTATAGATACGGTGTTAATGAAATATTGATTTTTTCCAAAGGTTCTGGACGAGAAATGGTTCTACAACTGAAGCACGGTGATTCAAACACAACGTACCATTTGTAAGTGAGAGATGTTCTATCACGTCCTCACATTATCGTGAACGGTTTTTATGGACACCATATCAAACGCAACCATGAAGACATCATATGAAGAGTACATTTATGGTGCTGACATGGAATCGAGGTCTTGTCATCGCTATATCAAGGTATATTGACATTATCAACATGGAATCGAGGTCTTGTCATCGCTATATCAAGGTATATTGACATTATCAACATGGAATCGAGGTCATGTCATCGCTATATCAAGGTATATTGACATAATCAACATAGAATCAAGGTCATGTCGTTGCATGATTAAGGTACATTTACATTGTCAACGCAGAATGAAGGTCATGTCATCAACATATGGAGGAATCAACAGATCAACACATTATTGATAACATTATAAATTTTTTTTTGGGTTTATGAACAATTCAACACTATATTGATTACAGACAGATAGCTCGTGGTTAAGTATTAAATGGTAAATGCATTGTAATTATTGTTGTGACATTATTGGAACTATTTTATCAAGGTGTTGAAACTCTACAGGATGGATAATCTACAAAGGACCTATGAAATATTCAATGAATGTATTGTTGGACGTTCAGAAGAGGAAGGTTGCAATGATATTACATGGACCAGTATGAACTGTTATGTTTTCGGATTTGATGATATTTATACTATTGGTTTGTGTATTCTATCAATACAGGACAGGATATACTGTGGAACCTTATGGACCTATATGTATTATATGTATTATGGACCTATTAGTGAAAGTTATTGGTTAACATATATTGGTGAATACGTTGGTTTTGTTATATGTTATTTGTGTTGCATAACATGTTTTGATATAAATTGGGATAATTGTAATTTTTCATATAGTTCTAGTTATTGAAGAGATATATATTTTATCAGACTATTTGACGGAGATAAGAATTTTTTTTTATATAGAAATTTGTATGACAAATTTAAAGGGTCGATGGGGGAATGTGATGATTTAAAATATATATAGTTATTTTGGTGGGACATAATTTGTATAATCTCTAACCCGGTGTTAATGTACAGAATAAACGAGTGACGTTTTACGATAAAAACAATGACGTGGGAGTTAGATTGAACGTAGCGTACATTTGAAGATAAAGTGAGACGACCTAAGAATTTGGTAGTGGAAAGACGTGTTTTAGACTAGGCTATATAAACTGTGATGTATTTGAATTCATCTTGTACATAAATTGCATTAAATATTGAGTTCTCATTTCTACTACAAGCCGGCAGTTTGTTCATTGATTATTATTGTATAATGTGATCTCCCTGAGAGTTGTTAACATAATATCTACAAAATAACGGTCACACAGGGAAATCTAATAATTTCCACCGCACTTATCAATATAAACAAAATTGTGTCTAAAACTTACTGCGCCACTGATTTATAAATAGATCGGAACGGAATCTTTGTTGCTGCCATTTTACACAATATGTATATGAATTGTTGCTGTCCAGCTTCTGACTTCTTATTAATAATATAAAATTAACAATAATACTATCAAAAGGAAAAAAAAAAGAAAACAAATACCAAACAATTAAAAAAGTTAATAATAAAATAAGTAGACAGCAAGATTTCGCAGTATGGGAAAACCTGGTCTCGTAACACACTAAATTTGAAAGCATTTCAAAGGGACATAATTCGGAAATGGCGCCCGTTTTATCACCTTAACATACGGTGATTAGTAGTAGGTCTAAGTTTCTTTAAAAACATAAATTAACGAATTAAGCAATAGTGTTGATAAAATAAAAATTTCTTTTAGGGAACGTTTCCAATTTATACATTTAACTTTTAACCCTATTAGTCAAACGGCTTAGGAGACTACAGAGCAGAAACAAACATCTAAATAAATAAACAAACTCACTGTAATTATATAATATATTGATCGGCGACAGTAGAAACAAAATGGCGAAAATTTCTTCAAGGATGTCACTTCCAAGCCTAATCCATTTTTTGTTTACATCAGTGGCTAGAATGCATATTGGTGTATTACGTCACAATAAATAGATATCTCTCAATTAAAACACACATACTCTCTGCACCAAAATCAAATGTGGATTAACAACTATACGTGAACTAGCAATACAATCTCAATTACAAAAGAGAACTTATTATTAAATGATATACATAAATTATACACACTCCATCCGGGTTCCAACCCCACAATTTTTATGCACGTGCTTTATGGCCCTACGTTGCCTATTGAGATAAATATGTTCAAATTTATAGGTTTATATATAAATATATATTTCTGTTCATAAATAATTGTTATTCATGCCAGGCCGACATCCATTGATTTAAGACACACAAAAAGGCCAACATTTAGATCTATATCTAGATCTATGTCAAATGCACTCGAGGCTTGTGACTAGAGAGATAGATAAAGAAAAAAGAGAAACAGAAAGAGAATGCACAAGAGAGAGAAAGAGAGAGTGGGAAAATTCTCTTTATTTTTTAAATATATTTATTATGCAACGCATTTTTTTTTTGAAGTAAAAAAAAGATTTTTTTTGTTTAAAGCTACAAGAATGAAAAAAAAAAAAGAAAAAGAGAAAGAGAACGTTAAAAAAAAGGAAGAAAAGAAAAGAAAGAATTCGCTCGCAGTGAATGAGTGTCAGTCGATAAAGTGTACCGAGTCCGACGAGGAACTGAATGGTGGGACAAATATGTGTCATGTTCTCCCGGCGTTTGTTTTGAGGATACGAGGTAATTTTTTTTTTTGCCCCTCGCTTTTCAGTTCGGGTGCTGATGATGTCTGTAAAGGTATGAAAGCCCGTCTTTGTCAGATTCGCGTTTTCTTTCATGAATACTAATCCATGTCTCATTCTTTTACATTTATATTTCTTTTAATATGGTTATGTTACTTGTCAAATTATTTACTTAGAACCTTTCTTTAACAATCAAACGGCTTTTTAAAATATTTCTTAAGCTGTGAATTTTCCGAAAGTTTTAAATAAATGTATTATTAATAACTTTGAAGATAAAAAGACAGGTTTAGTTGTATAACGTTGAATTGATATTTAAGGATAAAGCAGAAGCGTTCAACAGTCTCTTTTAGTCAAAACATATGAGCGGATTGTGTGGCATAGATAATGAACAGCGACCGACATCTTAAGAAAAACGTCAAAGCTTTTTGGACTAAGTGGTTCTTTTATCTTCCAGGAAAAAAAAATTCCCGCTTAAAGATTTTGAACTTGACACCTTAAAATAATATCATGATGTTGAGATGCTGGATAGCCACACCCAATTGTTACTTTAACTATATCATATAATTTAAAGAAAAATAAAATAACAATTAATCGTCAAGAACATTTTACATCGCTTATGTATAAAATTTAAGTTTTCTAAGTTATGTATGAATATTACGTTTACGGAATAAAATGGCCACAACGGTGCACCGTACACCGCATTTTAAAACTCACTATTGGCACGTGTCATGGGAGAGGAAGAGACATTTTATGGTTGCTATTTGTGTGTTTGCACCGGGCTAGACATAGTCCACTGCGCGCAGTCCAAGTGTTGCACAAAGACGTGAGTTAAGGGAGGTACGGGGAGTGAAAGTAAGGGGTGGTGTGGGGCACCGCCCTTACCCCGTGTCAGTGTGTCGGAGGGGTGGGGGAGAAGAGGTAGAATTAGGTAAAGACACCCAATGTTGAAATAGCATATTTTCACCATATTCTGTTCAATGGAAACACTCACCATTTTTTAAAAGAAAAGTATTTACATTTTTATCAACTACATGATTGTTATTAAAACAAATGGTTTAATCAAAGGTTCCTCAATTTTTTGCACTATAAGCGCCATTTTTAAGGAACTTTCTCCCACGGCGTCCTGTCAGTAATGAAAAGACTTAGTCTATATGTCACATTTTTACGCAGTTATCCACAAAACAAAGGCATCCGAATAGGCAGATCCAGAGATGATTCTGGAGTTCATAATCACAGTTGCACAAATACTCATTTTGAACTGAATGCATTGCAATCTGCTCAACTATACGCACACACCATTCACAGTACTCATGCTTTCACTCGCCAACCAATAGACGAGACACATACTCGACGTGTGCAACACGGATTCTTGTCATTTTATTTGGCATGTTTGCCTTTTTTATACACATAGTCTACCATTTTGCATTCCTTTTCTCGCTCTTTTCATAAGTGCAATCACCTGTTCATACTCGATTAATTTATAGGGATACTCGACTAATTTATAGGGACACTCGACTAATTTATAGGGACACTTGACTAATTTATAGGAATACTCGACTAATTTAAACGTATACTCGACTAATTTATATGGATACTCGACTAATTTATACGTATAATCGATTTATTTATATGCATACTTGACTTATTTATACGCATACTTGCCTAAATTATACGCATACTCGCCTTGTTTCATCTAAGCATACTTATCTATACGATACACAGTCGCCCTTTTCATTCGCAGTCTCGCGTTTTCATCTGCTTCTCATACACATACTTGCCAAATTTCATACATATAGTTACCCATTTTATGCACATAATTGCCTGTTTCCACAGCTGCTTGTCTAATTTATACTCATACTAACCTCTTATATGTAAACTGGGTGCTTTTTTTGAAAACACTACATCTAATTTACCTTTATCAAACCCATACTCGCCAACTTATAAGCATACTCGCCAACGTAGACGCATGCTTGCCTTTTCTCACACGCAATAATTAAACGCATATTTTACACTCTCCATTTGTGTTTACCAAACATACACATTCTCATCACTCGCACACAATCAATTGCTTTGTTGTTTTTTGTGTTCACCGATTTACTCGCCATATTTTCAGGTACACTCGCCACAATTCGACGATCTCGATACTCGCCATAAGCACGCAAACACTCGCCGAATATTCCCCAGCGTCCTTCTCACGAACGGACACCTCTCTCTTGAACACTCGCCATCAGCTCGTCCATTTTACTACATTGCTGATTTCTCCTTTGTGTGTATGTACAAAAAAAACACAGATTTTAAATTTCCTAAACCCTCAAATAGTACAGCGTCTGCTCACATCGAGGCGAAAAAAAAACATGGCCCATATGCACACATTTTCCCTAAATATCTAGTATTAGAAAATTATCATCAAAATCCTCTTACATGTATTATACATATTTTTTTTCAAATTATAGTTTTGATTGAAATGTATTAACATTGTATTTATAGTTAATACCGACATGTCATATCATTGTTGAAAAATAACTACAGTGTGGTATTTTATAATATAAATATACTCTTGATATCTATGTTTAAAAACATAGAAACATAGAAGAGCAATTTATTGACAGTAAATTTATTTTCAGAAATCTATGTTGAAAAACACCTAGGAGTTGCATTTCTTGGGTCACGAGTCCTAAGCCCTTTTTTTCTTCTTTTCCCGAGCCTCCTTTCCGGTTGCTGTCGAGACGCGTCAATTATCCGGGTATTGACACAAAGGTAGCGCGGCGTGTCACCAACATAATTAAATACGAACCATTTAAGAAAAGAATTTTGTTAAAAAAAAAAAATAAGAGGGAATAAGCCATTGATTGCGTTCATTTGGCTTTGTCTCGAGTTTATTTAGCTAAGAATTTACACCTTTTTTACTATAGAAATGAAAAAGACCAACATATGTCATCCATATTTTTTTTCTGTTCGTTGTATAGTCCACTGGAATAGATTCGTTTCATTGGGGATAAATTTTGTGGGTGTGTGTTTATCTTTTTTTTTTTACAGGGAGAAAGAGTTTGAATTGACACCGGGTGGACAAAATTGATTAATTTAAATATTTAAATATTGGAACTTTTAATCTAGACATATTTTTTTTTTAAAGTCGTATTAAAGCATGTATGAAGGAGAGAGAGAAAGATAGAATGACGAGAGAGATCGTAAGAATTTTGAAAAATGAAACAGCTGCGTCGTTTTTGTCGGTTTTTTTTGTGTTTTTTTTTTTTGTAAAAGAAATAAAAAGGTTTAGACGTCTTGAAAAGGGATAAATTAAATGGCGCTGAGATGTGCCACGCAGTGTGACATGGATATGTTGACATTTTGTCACACTCGAGCTGTCACGAAGTTCTGTCATATCTATAAGTATTGTACTGATCGTACTCATACACTCAAAAAACATATAGCTTATTTTATGTTGTGTCAAAAAATGAAAAAAAACTACATTTGACTGTTGTCATAATTTCCTGTTTGTTTATGGTCACTCGTACAAAAATAAGCCAATGATACTTTTAATACAGTGGTTCTTAAAGTTTGTCCTGAGGTGCCAAGAGTAGCCGCAATTTTATAAGAGGTAACATAAACAAAATTAAAAGAAACGACAACAAAACGAAAAAAAAAATTATTAAAAAAAACATACACCAGTGTGGAAAAAACCTAGGGGCTTCAGCCCTGCGCGTCCCATAGTTTGGCGACAGTGAGGGAGTTTGCAATGCTTCGCAGATGTTGTTTGTTTAAATATTTAAAACAAATAAAATTAAAAACAAAACACAAACACATACTTATAGATAGATATACACACATAGTCTACATAAAATACGAATGTGTCTGCTTATTAAAATAGCAGAATCCTGGATCTCATAATATGCAGACACAAGTGCGATGTCATGTTAAAACTGACTCAAGAGAGGGGGGGGGGGGAGAACAAGAGAGTGTCGTCACGAGACCAGGAGAGTTGTCCACCCTTTACTTATCTACCACTTCCGGCATTAAGTGACCACTCTTCAACCTCTCCCCCTCGACCTTATTTTTCACCCCACAATTCCACATACACCGTATGACCTCACATCCGCCCCAGTCATGCTGAGTAGCGCCCCCCCCCCCCCAACCTCAATGGATTAATTCCACTTTGCACTGTCTATGACCTAAATTAATTTTATTAGTGGTAGAAATTGAAATGCAATAATCGACATTGGCTGTGTTTTGTTTTATATTAATACACAACTTAAAACAAAGACAGCTGTTGAAATCATAGTTGGCCTACTGACGTGTTTCGAAACGGTTACTTTGAAAATAAATTATATACTAAAGGCTGTAGGTTCGAATCCTGGTGTAGGCTAGTATTTGTTCTCGCTAGGATTTGTTCTCGGGTCTGAAGGGGGTTTCCCCCGAGTTCTATCCGGGTCTGATGCTTACCTGATTTTAGTTTCGGGTAAAGTAAAGGCGTCCGGGGCATTGTTCTGGCCACACAATCTCCTAGTATGCCGTGGCCACAGAAACTGGTGAACGCTGCTTCACCGGCCCTATGGATCAAACTGTTCCGACGGGATACTTTACTTGATTTTATTACACATCAATATTCACACAAGTGTAAGAGCAAAAGTAAAAAAAAATGCTAAACTTTAGAAACACTTCAGAGAATAAAGTTTATTAGCGTAGTACTACTAATCAATATAACATAATTTAACTTAGAAATGCTACACACATAATTCTAATAAAATGCAATACTCAGATAAACATAAGGACACAAATACATTTAGTCTTCCCATATGCAAGAACAAATGCATAAAAAGTACTCTTTCTTTCCAGAGTGGCATTCGGGAATGGAATGGGTGTGGCCTGAACAAACCTGGTAAACAAGAAACTTAACAACATTTAAAACACGGATAAAAATACTAGACTAGACTCAGACCACGGTTGAGCGTAGGACGCATTAATCTTCTTTACATAAGGAGCGTCTGTAACATGTAAAATAAGATAGAATAATAATAAATACATAGAGATCATAACACAGTCCTTATTTCAGATGCAATGATAAATTAATTTAAAATTTCTTCTCGATTGACATCCGGGTTTAAAATGGGTTGTCTGAAAAACAACAACTGTAGGAAAACCACCAACTTAACATCATTTAAATCCCAAATCAAAATACAAGGCTAGACTCCAACCACGGATAAACATGCGAAGTATTAATCGTATGTAGATAAGCAGCGCTTGTAAACATATACTATTAGGTTAGATAAATTTATATAAAAATAAAGCCAAGTAACACTACCAAATATGATATTAAATATATATATATATATATATATATATATATATATATATATATATATATATATATATATATATATATATATATATATGTATATATTGACTGGTTGTAATTAACTTGTGATTATCTGATGTAGATCTAGCTATAGTGTAGTGGGTATGTGAATCGTTCTGTACATTTTCACACTTCCTGTTTAGACATTTGTCACATTTTTTGCCAAGTTTTATGACACTTGTGACTTGTGTGTCCAGTCTAAAGATATTTAACATTTGAAAAGTTCATATAGCAGCAGTTAGTTTAATGGAAAATGTCATGTGTCATTGTCGGTTGACAACGGGAATATTTTGAGTTGTTTTTTTTCGCTGGTAGTGTGACAAAGTCCACTAAACGCTTCTAGATTTTAAATACAAAATGAACTCTTGAAAGAGTCCATCGTGATGTGGACAAAATGACCCTCGTTCTCAAAATGGACAATGCATGCCATGCAGGTGCTGGCCCATTTCTTTTGTGTCCTGTCGGGTCACCGTGACACTCGGCGTGGCGACACTGGGAGTATACAGTTTCCGCTCACTACTCGAACTGTGGGGGAGTCCTGAATAGTGTGTGTTCCTCTCTCGCTCTCTCTCTCTCTCTTTCTACTCTCTCTCTATCTGTTTCTCTGTCGCTACACTATTTTCTTTCTCTCTCTGTACTCTCTACTTTCTACTCTCTCTCTCTACTCTCTCTCTACTCTCTACTCTCTACTTTCTACTCTCTCTCTACTCTCTACTCTCTACTCTCTACTCTCTCTTTCTACTCTCTACTCTCTACTTTCTACACTCTCTCTCTACTCTCTACTCTCTACTCTCTACTCTCTACTCTCTCTCTCTCTACTCTCTACTCTCTACTCTCTACTCTCTACTCTCTACTCTCTCTCTCTCTACTCTCTACTCTCTACTCTCTCTCTCTCTACTCTCTACTTTCTACTCTCTCTCTCTACTCTCTACTCTCTACTTTCTACTCTCTCTCTCTACTCTCTACTCTCCACTTTCTACTCTCTCTCTCTACTCTCTACTCTCCACTTTCTACTCTCTCTCTCTACTCTCTACTCTCTACTTTCTACTCTCTCTCTCTCTCTCTACTCTCTACTCTCTACTCTCTACTTTCTACTCTCTCTCTCTACTCTCTACTCTCTACTTTCTACTCTCTCTCTCTACTCTCTACTCTCTACTTTCTACTCTCTCTCTATACTCTCTACTCTCTATCTCTACTCTCTCTCTCTACTCTCTACTCTCTACTTTCTATTCTCTCTCTACTCTCTCCCTCTACTCTCTCTCTACTCTCTACTCTCTAGTCCCTATTCTCTCTCTCTACTCTCTCTCTCTCTCTACTCTGTCTTTACTCTCTCTCTCTCTACACTCTCTCTATACTCTATATTTCTCTCTCTCTGTCTCAGTCTTTCTTTCTCTCAATCTCTCTCTCTTTCATTCTTTCATTCTTTCTCTCAATCTCTCTATTTCTCTCAAGATATCGGTCGCTTGCTCTCACATGCACAGACACACATGCTCGGAGAGACAAACACACAGTAAGAGGCACGGATAACGCATAAACACACACACACTCACACATACACACACAAACACATTATATAGACGAAGATAAAGAAAAAAACGAATGTGAGATAACGCACAGGAATGCTTGAGTATTTGTTTGTGTTTACGTGTGAGTAAGTGTTAGCTTTGGAGGTGCGGAGGAGTGCCGGGGGGGGGGGAAGACTCGGACAAAATCTAACGGTCAGTAGGCTAGTGTGCGTTGTGTGTCCGCGTTTCGCCTTGAAGTGGAGGAGACGGTGGCACTTGCCCGACTCGCCGGACGGGTCATTTTGGACTGACAGGCTGTCGCCACGAGGAGCTGTCAACCCTTATGATGGCACTTGAACCTGAACCCATAGGAAGCAAATGGAAGAGCAGCGGTAGTGGGGGTGACAGGAACGCGGAGGGGCGCGGAGGGGTTAGGGAGGCGAGGGTGTAATGACGTATTGAAAGACTGAGAAGTAAAAGTTCATGAACTACGGACAATGTCCATTTCTAAGTGGACTATTGTAGGATTCTTTAATTATTATTGGTGACAGGATTAATTCTTCAGTGTCCGTACTCTTGGGGACCATATGTGTGTGTGTGTGTATCAGGAGGGGTGGTGGCTGCGTATGTGAGAGCGACCGACGCAGATCATATGTCACGATCAATGAATGTCATAAAATGTCAGGATGACAGAAATGACACGTAGAAGATGCGGGATATAAAAAGAAAGAATGTACTTAAATCGGAAGCTAGGGGCACGTTGGTCAGCGCTATGATTGCCGGACAGATGGTTTTAGGGTTCAAATCCTGGGAAAGGTTAGGATTCACCTCCCCCCCCCCCCACCGGTATGTTACTAGATACTCATATGTTTTTATCAATCTATCAATCTATCAATCTATCAATCTATCAATCTATCAATCTATCACTCTATCAATCTATCATTCTATCATTCTATCATTCTATCATTCTATCAATCCACCAATCTATCAATCTATCAATCTATCAATCTATCTACAATACAACATGACTAAGTACAACTCATAAACAGGACCCAGCACACACACCACGAGCCAATACCACGCCAAAGAGATTGAGACTCGAGACACATAGCGAGCGCCAAAAGCCTATTTATTCGGAGTTCTTTGTCCAGGGCTCTTCGACACCCGTCTCAGCCTCGGTCTGAGATCTACGCATCCGTACGACAATTATTTCTTAGGACAACTTTAGATTTAAATTTAAAATGTTTGTTTTTTTTACATCTTTAATTTTTTTTTACTTAAATATCCAAACATTCATTTAATTTTTTCCTTGTCATCTCCCTCTTCACTTCTTCACCTAGTGTCCTCCTTCAGGCCTTCAGGACCGACGTAGCGAACTGCCAACTTCTCCCCGCCCCCCAGTCCCCGTCTCTCTATGTACACCCCTTCCCACGTTTTGTGTATGTTTAATATCTCTTCCGTACCTTTCCGTTCAGGGTCCAAAAAGGAACTCTCCCCACCCCTCTCCTCTCCCCCTTGAAAAGACTCAGGGGAGGGGGGCGACGAAACTGAATCAAGAGTAAATATTGGTCAAGACTTGTGTCCCTTGAATACGAGTCTTCCCCCTCCCCCCCCCCTTGTGTTGACTCGTCGCGGATAATGAGCTCCCCCCCCCCCTTGCCTGCCCCCCCCCCCCCCCCACTTAAAGGGGCGGTCTGTACACCGCGCGATGTAGGCTACTTACTCGGATTGAGTTACTCCCCCGCCCCCCCACCATTTGGGAGAGCGCGCCGATGTCTGTGTGTATGCGCGCCACCTTCTTTTCAAAAGGTAAGACAAACACGGCAGACGGCACTCGGCTCGGCGAAGAACTAACTATTCGGCAAAGCTCCGTGTTTTGTCAGCTTTTACATTAAAAAAAAATGTGTGCGTATGTGTGCTCTTTTTTTATTCAAGTCATATGACCTGCCGCCATGTCGGTGTTTTTTAGAAGTGAATTTTTACATTTTCAGCAATGTAATGTACAAAATATTTTTTTTCAAGAGTGGTGGCACCTAAAATTAGACATTATGGTAGAGTAGCCGAGAAGTAATGTAAGGGATAGTAGCTCCCCCCCTCTCTCTCTCTCTCTGAATCTTATCTCTAGGTATATCTATTTACAATGTGAAATATATAGATATAATCATCAGAGTGACAAGAATTCGATAGATAGATGAATAAATAGATAAATAAATAAATTGATAGATATATCAATAGATAAATAAAAAGATAAATAGAAAGATAAATAGATATATAGATAAAAAGATATATAGATAAATAGATAGACTTATTGATATACAAATTGTTGGGTAAAAAGAAAGATAAAATGATATTATAACAAGAAAACCACAAAAACACAGTTTTTATTATACTCCTTTTCTTTGTAAATTAAGTTTACCATTTCCACTTCACTACAAAACTCAAATTTCGAATCGGTAATGTCGGCAAATACATATCTAATTATAATGATTGCGCATTTTTTTTTAAATGCATGAAGCCACGATCGTGGCTTCGCTTTTGCGCATCCATTTTTTTTTATAGCTTTGGCTCGCAAAAACCATAAAAAGATAACTCGCTTTGTTTTCGGCTACATTGTATCGTTTTCGTTCGTACTTTTTCGTAAAAACGAACATATACGAAAACTTTAGTTACTTCCGTCAAAGGCAGCCATGTTTTTTTGTATAATATGTTCCTCGATTCGCAAATTGATAGAAGGTATTCGTGACTATTCCAAAGGCTACGATGCTGAAAATTTGATAGAATGTATTGTTAGTCGGGATAAGTCTGCTGGCCAAGTTTCGGCTTGATTGGACGACGGGAAGTGGTCGAAAAATCGATGCAAAGTTTTGCTATCAAGCAAGC
The DNA here is from genome assembly GCA_949126835.1 of Anisus vortex. Lineage (NCBI taxonomy): Eukaryota > Metazoa > Mollusca > Gastropoda > Planorbidae > Anisus > Anisus vortex. Next base: position 26,790,003 of record OX421506.1, read on the forward strand.
AGACAGACAGAAAATACAAGTTAATAGAAAGGGAGTAAAAAATAGTATATTGGCTAGCTAGAGATAAGATACATTGATAGATATATAGATAGATAGTTACATTTAGATACTTAAATCAAAACACAGACAGGCAGAGAGATAAATAGATAGATAAATAAGAAGATAGGGAGATATATAGATAAGAAGATAGGGAGATAGATAGAGAGATAGAGAGATAAATAGATAGATAGATAGAAAAGCCTGGAATGTTGTCCTACTGCCATAAAAACTCAAGTCCCCCCTCCCCCCACCTAATCTAAACTATATTGAAACCGTAAAATATGTACAACTAAGTTAGTTTTTCTTGTAACATGATGACTGGGAGTAAAGACTGCGTCTGGTTCGTCAACTTGTTGAGCAGACGCTGAAAATGTCGTCAAATATTGACACGACATAAACCCTGATGGACATTTCGTACTCGTGTGACATCATTATTGAGCCTCGCTCCCCGTAGCTTTCATTCAATCAATATTTGATTCTTAATGGGGCAGTGTAATTAGATCACTTAGACTTCAGACAGATCAGAAGAATGTTGCAGAGTCATATTCTATCCAACAGACACACATACAGACTCATAAACAGAGTTACACACAGACATATAACATAGGTTGATGTCTAGTATATATAAAGGATTTCACTGAATTACTCCCCCCCCCCCTCTCCCTTTTCAAACACACACAGAGAATAGAAATATGACTATTCTGTGCCCCTCCCCCCCCCCCCTTTTTTCCCATTTTGACTTGACCCTAATTTTGTGTCCACTTCTGAATTCAATAGATCTATGTTTTGGCTGTTCATAACATAATTTATTTGAAGAATAATTATGTTTTTCTAATGTGATTATTTCCGTATGCATCTAAATAAATCTATTAAATAAATCTATTGTAATGTACAGATAGCCGAGAAATTATTTTTTTTTACTTTGTAAATCTGTTTAATTTGAAGTTATACTACTATTTACTATTTCTAACGGGAGAAAGCAAATGAACAATATGTTTTGACCTTTTTTATGGTACAATCAATTGTTGTCATACTTACCGCTACCATTGTTTCTAGTGAATTACAGTTCGTCTTTTCCATCTAACGTCTTGCGTGCAGCCCTGGTTGCTACACAGCAACAGTAAAGCATGATTAAGTAAAAGCATATAGTCGTTGTGTTGGCCACACTAGCTTCCATCCTATTCTAAGACTATGTAAGTGTGTAAATAATTGCTTGCCATATAACTAAAAAATATTAAAATGTAATCCTACCAATGGACCAGTTTTGTCTGCAGAAACTATACTAGATATATTAAACAATATTAAAAATGCTCGCTAAAAATCGCATCGATGAGTAAATTTCATGCCAGATTGTGCGTAAACTAAGAAATTTTAGACTTAAATGAAAAAAAAAACAACAACAACAAGATCTAACTTAAAGTACTCTGAATTGGCCAGACACCAACTCTTGAGTTAAATTGATAAATAATGTTATAAGTCATAATTAAAAATGTTATATTGAGCTAAGGGCTATTACAAAATTTTTCCAGAAAAAAATTGCAGTATTCAATAACTATTGCACAATCCATAGAACTACTTTATGATCATCAGTTCTCACTTACCGCCCCTTGAGGATCACTGGGTCATGACTCTATTTCCGCAACAACCAACGGAGTAATAGAAGAGGTAATTGGTATTAATAGCCCCCCTCACCCGTGTGCTCGGTCAATGAAGGATTAAAATTACATGGAGGACTCGGGGTTTTGATGATGTAATTTTACACAAAATTCATCACGTTTTTCTCGTCGCGCGCTATTAGCACGCGGAATTCATACGTTAGTGTCGTCCACATGGTCTCATCTTCCGGTCTTTTTGGCGTACGCGACTCGTTTTAAGACTCCATTAAATTACTTGTAATTCTATTTTGAACAGGGGCGTAGACGCGGCGTAGTCGTTGAGGTCCGATTGAAATATGATAAGGCGTCTTGTTAGTTGAGCCGTCCCTCTTTCGTTTTAATAGTTATTTATGGGACAAGTGCATTAAGGAAGTCCAATGGGATTGTGGTTACAAACGGGCACTTTGTCTGAGAGAATCTTCATGATGGAAAGGGAGACAACGTCGTAAATTACTGTAACTATTAAGGTCAAGAGCCATATTTTTTCTTACTAACATTGTCTAATAAGTATTTTTGCAGAAGCACCCAGACTGGCATTATTTAATATTTAAAGTGTGAGTAAGTGCGCGTCTGACTGACGTTCCGAAGGTTCTGGGTTTGAATCCTGGTGAAGATTAGGCTTTGTTTCCGGGACTGGCAGGTGTCCCTGAGTCTGCCCAGCTCTGATAGTTACCTGACTTTCGATGAGATGATGTAAAGGTGGCTGGGCATTGTGCTGGCCACACATCCCCTAGTATGCCGTGGCCACAGAAACTGGTGAACGCTACTTCACGGGCCCTATGATCAATTTGGTCCAACGACGGGACTACTTTACTTTACTTACTTAAGTAAAAATTAGTAAAGTAGTTTCTTTGAGCCAAATTGATTGATAGAACGTTCACCGGTTTCTGAAGCCACGCCATAGTAGGGGATTATGTGAACAGTACAATGCTCAGCCGCCTTTATTTACCCCAACTAAAATCAAGTACCATTGATAGCTGGGTAGACTCATGGGACACACTGCAGACCCGGGAACGAATCTTAACCTTCACACCAGGATTCGAACCCAGGACATTCAGGTTCGCCGCTAGGCAAACACGTGCTCAAGGAAAATGGAGAAACAATAAATGTACCGGTACTCTCAGAGTTTGACCCCGAGAGGCCGGCTGGTCCTCTGGTTAGTTCACCGGACTGTCAATCGACACGTCGCGGGTTCTATTCGTGCCGCCGTCCGATCCCTGCCGTCCTGCAGGAGTTTTGGGCCTAGTGGACGTAATAATCTTATATCCACAAGGAACGCCTGTAAAACTTATGAGATATCCAACAAAGTAGCATTGAATCTTCAGCATTCGCTAACAGCTCGCTTGGCGAATTATCCGCTTGCATTGGTGTGGCAGTTAGAGCCCCCCCCCTTTCCCACCATAAGCCTACCTGGGGTACACCCACGTTGTTAATGCGCCCATGGGAACAAAAAAAAATACTTAATCCTTCACGAGGGCTTTAACAAATGAATTTTTTTTAAAGGAAACATTTTTGAACGGGAGGGGTCAGGAGTTCCAGCAAATTAGTCACCGGGACAAAAGATGCAGTAAAGAGGGACCAGAAAGAAAAGTGTCCCGAGTCCTTGGTGGGACGGCACTTGACATCCCGGTAACCCGTCCCTGCTTGTGCTTAACACTTTCACCCTTTTTATTTTTTGAAAGGTGGACAGGTTTCTACTTCTTAGCTCTCCAGGTAACCACCCCAACATCTCCTTAACCTCCCACTCCCTCTAGTGGGTTCAGAGCATGTCACGTGACAGTTGAAGAGATTAGAACATGGGAGACGATGCCCCAAAAAAAGAGGATTAAACATTCTACCCCCCCCCTCCCCCATTCCCACAATCCGCTCTGGTCTCAACACAACCACTACGCATTCGATGTAGTTTTAACATCTCCATTTTCAGCCCACTTTACACCTTGGAATGAAAATCTACTTATGGTTTCTGACCAGTTACATTCAGACAGAACACATGTAACTATGTAACAGATGACGTAGATCAGAGATGGGCAACATATGGCACGAGTACCTTCCTTGGCACGAAGTCAATTATTAAATGGCACGCAGAAGACCCAAAAAACATGAATGCAATTCAAGTCTATTCTACAAGAAATTCATTGGTGGAGCAGGATGGCTTTAAGACTGTTAGCATGCTGAACCAATTAAAAATCCTACTTTGGTACACTGTTATCAAAAGGTTCCAGAACTGTAGTATGGGAGAGGGTCGAAGAGCTCTGGATCTCCTGAAGGAAAGGGGTAGACTGTTAATTCGTAGATGTTTGTTAGGGACGAAGAGACAGAATGAGAGAGACAGAGAGAGAGAGACAGAGAGAGACAGAGAGAGACAGAGAGAGACAGAGAGAGAGAGAGAGACAGAGAGAGAGACAGAGAGAGACAGAGAGAGACAGAGAGTGTTTGTGACAGAGTGCCAAGAATTAGAGGTGAGGGGAAACGGGAGAGAAAGAATTAGAATGAAAGAGGGATCATTGGAGATAATAAGATAGACGGCATACCGTAATGAGATAGAGAAAGAGAGAATTAGAGAGGACAAGAGAAACGGATTAAAAGGGAAAAAAAAAAAGAGAAAATTACCAATATCCACACACGGGGTATCTTATTTTTTTTTAAAGGTGACCCAAAATCCTTGACCTAGATTAACCTAATCACCCGAAGCTAATCCGCCCGAAGGTCAGAATTTAAAGGCCTGGGCATTAACATAAACCCGGTCTATCGTAACACATTCAGTCATTAAGTCGATTCCTTGGATATGTTTGTCTGTTTGTGTGAGTAACTGCTATCATAGTTTTTGGCCTAAATTTTCGGTCAGATCCTTAGATCAATAGAAATATAGATAGATAGATAGATAGATAGATAGATAGATAGATAGATAGATAGATAGATAGATGGATAGAATGATAGATCGATAGAATGATAGATAGATAGAATGATAGATAGAACAAGATGAATGAACGAAACCCTTCCACCATTATAAAACAAGTATGTTCCGAAAAATGTCAAAATGTGACTAACAGATTTTTGAAGTACTCCTACTTGATGTCAACCCAAATTAAGATCAACCTTTTCACCGCTTCCACCTCACCCGCTACTCCCCCTCCCCCTTCCCCCCTCCCCCATTGATACTTGTAGCATTACCTCTCCAATTAATGAACCTCTCGTCAAAGAGTAAAGAAGCGGCCATATTTGACTGGCAGTCGGCTCTCTTTTGTTCAACCTAAATGACACCCGTGTGTGTACTGTACTCTCTATGCTTGTACAAGGCGCCCCCGTCCCTCCTCCACTCCCCCGAGTCCCCCCTTTCCCACTGCTCCATTCCAGGCCACCCTCGTCTAGATTCTGTCAATTAAAAAATAGAAGAAGAAATTTCTTTACATTTCACCCCATCCCTTCCTTTCTCTCTCTCTCTCTCTCGTTCTCTTTCTCTCTCTCTTTCTCTCTCTCTCTCTTTACCAACCCATTTTAACGGCAGTTTATCCCCGCCACCATTCATCCCTTTTTCACCCCCCTCCCGATTACAAGCAGTGGTTCGTTAAGCAAACGGTTATTAAAATAAAATCTTGTACGAATGACCCCCCCCCCCTACCCAACCCACAACGCGTCATTCCTTGTATTGCGATATTTAACATGGGGGGTGGGTAGGGGTGTCCATGAGAGAGAGGTCATTCTGCTATGCTCTTTGGAGGGGGTGGGGGACAGACCGGGTTGAATACAAGGGAGTCGCCGCGCGGGGGTATAATCTTCCTCACGCCCCATTCCTCTCTCGCCCCCCCCCCTCAACTTCTTTCTACTACCGCAAAGCCGCCCCTACCCGTCTACCCCCTCCCCCCCCCCACCCAGCCTGGCTACGTTTTTTTTTTTAAGAATCAAAATTTTCTTCAACCTTCTTGTCGACAACACTGAGCTGCCATAGCCGAAGAGGCACTTGTGTAGGACGTCACGTGTGACCGTGGGGGGAGGGGAGGTGGGAGGGTTTCTTTTAGTGCCTACAACTCGAGTGCCTCCCCATCCCGACATTCGTCTCTTTTGTCATCCCTTTTACCTCCTAAGCTCATGGCCCTAATACCACCCCCTCCCTCCCCCTTTCCAACGACTCCAAACAAGACCATCGTAAGTACCGTATATACTCGCGTATAAGTCGCACTTTTTTTTACAGACAATCTCTACAAAAACTAGGGGTGCGACTTATACACCAGTGCGACTTATACGCGAGTATATACGGTAAGTATTTACGATGGTCTTGGGCCAAACCCCCAGCCCCCGCCCTCCCTCCACGGTTACTTTTCGGTTTTCGAACCCTCATTGGTCACTTCCTTTCTTCTTCCTCCTTATTCATTTCCTATCTCAATCACCGGATTCAATCATTACGACAGTGATAATAATTTGGCTTAAAGCTGGCTGTACTGCGGGATTTGGTCTACAGCACATCGGTGGGTTTTTGTGTTTTGTGTGTGTGGGAGGATGTTGTTGTTTTTTAATACAGAGCTGAGCTTTAACTCATGGGCAGGAATAGGAAATAAGACGGGTCTAGAACTGTAATACAAAAAAAGCTCCCTCGTATTTCATGGGTTCGATCTTATCATAACGGTTGTCGTAAATATTATTTAACCTACCTGTATAACGATTGTCTATAATAAGTGTTGTAAAGTCAGTTTCTTATCATTGGTATTATCTTGTCAAGTCTGCACGCGTGCCGTAGGTTGCCGATTCCTCTTTTTTTTATTATGTATGTGTTCTGTGTTGTACGTTCTATATTTTGTATGTTCTAGGTTTTGTATGTTCTATATTTTGCATGTTTTATATATCCCCCCCCCCCCTCACCACATCCAGCGTCGTATCGACGGGAAAAAAACAACGTGGAAACGAGTTCGGCTGTCGTACTGAAGGTCCTGGGTTTCGAATCCTGGTAAATAGCCTACTGCGATTTGTTTCCGGGTCTGCAGTGAACAATCGCTGTCTTGCGGAAACCTTCCCTGTTACACGACACGCCAAGCCTTCGGCGTGTTACACGACACGCCAAGCCTTCGGCGTGTCCGGACAGAAGCTTTTTAGCCCCCCCCCCCCTTCCGAATTAAGACCATCGTAAATACTTACGGTTGTCTTGGCTCAACCATAAACGTTACGCCCTGGACTAAAGAGCTCTTTGGGCTCGTCCGTTTATTTTTTGAGACCTTATAACTCGGAGGGTGTCCCTGAGACTACCCAGCTCTGATGTGTACCTGACTTAAGTAAAGGTAAAGGCGGCTGAGTATTGTTCTGGACAAATAATCCCCTAGTATGCCGTGGCCACAGAATCGGGTGACTCCAAAATCTGTATCATACAATTTTTTTTAAACATTGCCGATTCATAGGGGCCTACCATACTATAGAGACTTTTGTAATAGAATTTAACGACTACAGGGGAATTTCCGATTTTACCATCATAGATAAAGTTGTTTGGTTCTATCAGCAATTAGAGACCAAAATCATAAAATCAATATTTATGTCCACAATGGGGTGGGGGGCGTTCCCCTAGCACTGAATAAAAGATTCAGTTAAAGCCGCCCTGTGGCTTCATTGCTTTGTTTTTATAACCACGATCATGAAACAAAGACAGAAACAAAAGAAACAATGGATGGCTTAATTCTATAATAATAATAATAACAATAGCCAACAGAGCATGATGAGGTTTTGACGGTCTGGCTTCTCGATACAGATGTAATGAACTCTCTCATGACATAGCTTGATTAGGCAGGATCAGTGCAGAATAGTTTCCTGCAGGATTACGCTCTCTCCACCCTTGAAAAAGCATTTTCGCACCCTTTTCTAGGGCTTCGGGGCGTTAGCCTCCCTATCTCAAACCCCGTTTTCTCACAGTTGTAGCACGCACGAACACACGGATAGCAAGCGCGTAATCCAAGGTTTTCTTTCCCCTCTCTCGTGGAGGCGGTGGTGGCGAGGGCCACATCTCCAGGGCGCATTGAGACGTCACATGACCGAACCGGAAGCGGAAAGCCACACACATACACACAAAATGGATGCTCTCATCGCCATACCAAGTAGAAAGCCTATAATTGGAACGCATGAAAAAAAACTGTGTCAAGAAGAAAAGGGAAAAAAACAGACGAAGAAGGATAAACAGAGGCGTGATGAGCGGAGGAGGGGTGTGTGTTGGGGCGCTGGGTAATGGTGGGGGAGTGGGGAAGAGAGCTTATAAACACACACACACATACAAAGTTCGACAATAAGATGACAGGAACAAAAAAAGATAAAGGGGGAAGCCACTCGTGTTCTTGAATTCAAACCAATCGAAGCGGAAAAAATACTGGAGTTAGTGTCCGCTTCATTTGAAGCAAAAGTTCTACCCACCCGAAAGTTGTAACTATTTCACGAAGTGAAGATTTGGAGATGTGGTGTGGGGTGGGGGGGGGGGGGGGGAGGGGAGAAGGGGAGAGGGAGCTGTCAAATGTATAATTTGTTCAAATTTCCAGACATTTTTTTTGTAGCTTTCCATTTTTTTTTTTATTTTACATTTATTTTCATGTGTAAAAGAAAATGTTAACACGAGTAAGAAATAAAAAAAAAAAAAAAAGGTTTACACGAAAATAAGAAATGGTTTTACACGTTGATAAAAAAAAGGTTTACATACACTTGTATAAGTAAGTTTACACGTTTAAGGTATACGGAAAGGTTTACATGAGAATAGTTAAAAGTATACTTTGGTATAAGATAAAGATGTCTATGTGTATTGACAAGTCTTAATGAGGCCTGACCTTTTCAAATGGAAGAGATCATGAACTTCCGGTGACATTTCCCGCCATTTCCGTAAACTTGAAACACGCTTTTGCTGGTGTTTGGCAATTGATTTCAACCTCGACGGCCAGTCCTGGTCTTTTAGAAATAAACAAAGGATACCAGATTAGTTATGTGGAATCCGTTTTTAACATCAAAAGTGATCAGGTGATAATTAATACTCAAAGTGTTAGTCGCGTTAAGTTAAATTTAGATTTGTTTATAAAATAAAGAGGAAACGTGGATTTTTTTCTCTATGGACAAGGGACAATAACTTCATCAGCAGCGAAGAGCTTTAGCAGCACAAGCTACAGGAAACAAAACAAAGAGGTCATCCGCAAAAGAATGAACAGGATGGATAGGTCACAGACTTGCACATTACATATTTATATAGCACTATTCATAACAATTAGTCTTCGAATGCGCTTTACAATTACTCTATGTGTTAGAAAACAAACACGCAACAGACAACTACTGCATGGTGAACACATAATTAAACTCAACATTTGTTTTTAGGGAAATGTTCCAGCTTTGAGTTTATTTTTAGTGAAAAAATGGCAGTTAATGCAAACTATGTTTATGTTTTATTTATCTCAGTAATTCGATCAAAATTTAAAAATCACTAATTAGAATCGTCATTTCTTTAATTTTAAAAGCTATGACTTAGGCCAACTTTACTTCCGGCTACTGTTTCCCGACTTTTGAAGGAAAAAAAAGCCTACCAAATATTTAAATACAATTGTAATAATTTAAAAAAAAAAATTTTTTACCATAGTGGTTTTACAGGGCGACAATTTCTAGTGTTTAATATATTGATATTGAATTCAATCTTGTTTTTGTTTTTTAGATGCCAAATTAAAAAAAAAACTAAGGGAAAAAAAAGGGAGATGTTTTTACTCCCTTTCTCTTAACTTGCAGTGTCTGTCTGATTGTCTGCTTGCAAAACTTTGCATCGTTTTTTCTACCACTTCCCGTCGTCCAATCGAGCTGAAACTTGGGCAGAAGACTTGTCCCAACTATACATTCTATCAAATTTTCAGCATCATAGCCTTTGGAACAGTCACGAATACCTTCGAACAATTTGCGATTCGAAGAAATTTTTTTTATGTAAAATATGGCTGCCTCTACCGGAAGAGACGGAAGTAAATAAACTTTTCGGATATGTTCGTTTTTACGAAATAAATAGAATGAAAACGACACAATGTAGCCGAAACAAAGCGAGTTATCTTTTTTATGGTTTTTGCGGGCCAAAGCTAGAAAAAGAAAAGGATTCGCAAAATTTTAGTGTGGAAATTCATTAGCTATGATGACACTTATTTTTATTTTAATCTATCAAAATATAAATGAAGTATAAACTTAGTTTACACAGAAAGGGAGTATAAAAAATACTTTGTTTTTATGGGTTAGTCTTGTTTTTGCGATAAATTTTGTAAAAGTTAGAGGAGTGGCGGGGTAAGGGGGGTTGGTTGAGCCAAAAAAAATGGGGAGGGGGTAAAAAAGTGTAAAGTAGAAAAAAAAAAGTGTTGTTATATGCTGTGACCCATTTCGTAATAGCCAGAAAGAAAGAAAGACAAAATGAAAGAAATAAAGAAAGAAAGACACAAACAAGAAGATTAAATTATCCAGACTAATGAACTAATGTATTACGGCGTTAAATGGAACACAGAAGCTGACCAGATGGAGTGGACGTGATCCTAAAGGATCTCACACCCGCAAAAAGAAAAATATCAACCGTCTCCCATTTTCTCAAAACAAAACAAAACAGGGAAAGACAAAGTTGTCCTGGAGATGAAAAAGAATCTGGCCAACATAATATTTAAAAAAAAAAGAGAGAACAAAATGGCCGCAAGGCAGCCTGGCATAAGGAGATCAAATTTTTGTCATTAATGATTTTTAATCCGTTATTTTTTTTGTTTCTGTTTTTTTTTGTTACTTCTACAGGTTTGGGTTTGCGCGAGGGTGTGTCATAAGACGTTGTTTCGCGCGTGTGTGTGTGTGTGTGTGTGTGTGTGTGTAATTATGTATTATTTTGATATTGTAAAAATAAGATTAAAATGGAAGATTGTGTGTTAACCAATTTATTGAGACTTAGTAAAGGGACATTATCATTCTGGTTGAATTATAGGCCTATGATGTTCTCTCACTCTCTTTCACTCTCTCTCTCTCTCTCTCTCTCTGTCACTCTATCTATTTATCTATCTATCTATGTCTCTATCTGTGTATTTATTTATCCATCTATTTATATATCTATTTATTTATCTATATATTTATCTTTCTATGTATCTTTCTAATAACTTATCTATTTATAAATTTATATATATATCTATCAATAACTCATCTATCTATCTATCTACTATTTATTAATCTAAGTATCTTGGCTATCAAAAAACATAATCTATAGAGACGTAAAGGCACCAAACGAACATTATTTTGCATCAAGCAACAAGTTTGGGAATTAAAAATAGGTGATTTTGAAGTTCACAATCCAGCGTATTCTTTCGGCAACATCATTTGGAAAAAAAATTTAATCCCCTACATCTTTTTTTTTCACTCGTTGTACAACCAGTAATGCAGCACACAGAAATGTTTTGTTATTGTATGAACGAATAGGACCGGAAATGTTTGTACACTGTGAACTTTTAGTTTCATCTTGGATGCATAATCATTAAAGCTTGGCAATAGAATCGTCTTTTTGCATATGAAGATGCTAACACAAAACGAAAGTTATGATAGAAAACAATGAATTTGTGAAAGAAAATGCAACAATAATATTAGAGACAACAATCAATAAGAAGACAGAAATAGAAGAAGTGAAATTGGAGAGAAAGAAATGCATAAAGAAAGAAATGCATAAAGAAAGAAATGCATAAAGAAAGAAATGCATAAAGAAAGAAATGCATAAAGAAAGAAATGCATAAAGAAAGAAATGCATAAAGAAAGAAAAATGCATAAAGAAAGAAATGCATAAAGTAAGAAATGCATAAAGAAAGAAATGCATAAAGAAGTGAAATGCATAAAGAAAGAAATGCATAAGGAAAGAAATGCATAAAGAAGTGAAATGCATAAAGAAAGAAATGCATAAAGAAAGAAATGCATAAAGAAAGAAATGCATAAAGAAAGAAATGCATAAAGAAAGAAATGCATAAAGAAAGAAATGCATAAAGAAAGAAATGCATAAAGAAAGAAATGCATAAAGAAAGAAATGCATAAAGAAAGAAATGCATAAAGAAAGAAATGCATAAAGAAAGAAATGCATAAAGAAAGAAATGCATAAAGAAAGAAATGCATAAAGAAAGAAATGCATAAAGAAAGAAATGCATAAAGAAAGAAATGCATAAAGAAAGAAATGCATAAAGAAAGAAATGCATAAAGGTAGAAACAGAACCCTCAATGTTTAAGGCTAAAACAATAAACAGTTCTGTTTACCCTTTCCTATCCTAACGGACTGGTCATTTTAAACCCCGGTAATTGATGGAACCCAAATACTGCGGCTGCCACTTTACCACCAGACGTACGCCACACTCACCTTCACATTGGCATGGTCTTCCTCCCCCCCCCCCCACATGGCTCCCCACTGCCCCCCGTCACCCCCCTCCCCACACCTGACTTGTCTAATTCACCTTCCATTTTTTTTATTACATATATATTTTCTTTCCCTTATGTGTGGTTCCAAGCAGGGCGCCACCTGATAAGCGGCGCCCCTTCCCCCCCCCCCTATACGACACCGCCATCTGTTTCGCTGTAAGGATGAACACTAATGGATATCTCTTGTCTCTGCGGCCCCGAAACGGCAAGGGGAGGTGAGTCTGGTCTGGTTTTAGTGGAAGGGGAGAAGGGGAGCCATACTATCAGATGTGGAGAGATTAGGGCTGTGGGGCAGGAGGGGGAAGGGGGCAACCGGTGGCGGAGGTGGGCACGGATGTTCTCCGTCTATCTAAACAGCTCCTCCGTAAACACAATAGCAACAATAGTCTCCGGGAAAGTCGATTCTGTGTTTATGCTTTCTCGCGCAGGGTGGGATGGATGGAAGGATTCCACCCCCGTGGCGTCTCTCGGAAAACTCGACGCCCGTCTCGTGTGTGTGTGTGTGTGTTTTCTCTCTCTTGAATATCACGTGACTGTCATGTGATGCACAAGAAGTGTAGAGGGCGTTGCCTTGTCTTTATTTGTTTGTTTGGTTTCTGTATATTGCAATCGATGAGAAATTGAAAAGCTATGTTATTGAATAGCTATAATACGATCCTTAACACTACTAACAATAATAGTTGACTCGTTAACGCTTTGTGGCCATACACAAAAAGTTATGTTAAGTTATATATAGGAATTTATGTGTAGGAAAGTTATGTATAGGAGTCTATAGCGATATTGACAATATAAAAAAGCACCCATAAATGTTGACTATATAAGAATATATAATCATCATCATCTTTGGCGCTACAGCCCATGGAGCGCTCTGGTCTGCCTCACCACCTCCTTCCACTCTGACCTATCCATTGTCTTCTTTTTCCAAGCCTGGACCCTGATCTGTCTCAGATCCATCTCAACATCGTCGACTATATAAGGCTATATATATTCTGCAATGCTGGTCAAATCACAAGAGCGCAAATCTAATCGTATTCCGAGACTATGTAGCCAAAGATTGACGACCCTATATATACAGAATTAATATAATTAAGTAGGATTGTATAAGCTACAGATTAAAATTGTATAAACTACAATGAACATAAAGCTATAGATCTAATAATTTTTTAAATTTAATTATTATTTACTGAAAAAATTTAGGAAAGTAATTTAGAATAGATAGTGTAATCAGGTTAAATATAGGCAAGTCTTTTTATTTAACAAAAAGCTTAATTTTATTGACCGGCGTTGCCCGTGAAAGGAATGAGATTCGAACACCCGTCTTCAGAGTGTCTAAAATATTTATTATAATTATTCGATTTTACTTACTAAAAACATTTTACGAAAGCTTTAAATCGTAAAATGCTTTGCAATCTTTAAAAAAAAAGGAATATTTTAAGGGGGGGGAAGTAGAAAAGAAAAAGAAAGATATCACTGGCGAATCGAACCCAGCTCGCCAGCATGGCAGTCGAAGACGCTATCCACTACACTAGGGAATACACCCGTCACAAGCGAGATCGCACAAGGAAGCTTTGAGACAATAAGGTCACATGTGTTTAATTAGCCAATGGGGATCGGATACGACACACACGAGTTGCTTTATACATATAGATATAATCTATAACAAGATCGCTCACTCCCCAACAGTTGTGGAGAAGATGGACTTTTGCCCCTAATCTAATTTTTAATACAATAAAAATAAAATATTATATTCCTTCACCCATCCGCACCAGTGATATCTATAAAATAAAGTTCACTACTGATATATATTTTCAATATATGACTTTATCAGTGAATTTGTAATCACAGTAACCAATGCAGAAGCTGGCGAGTAAGCGATCTATTAATAGGATCTAATATACTAACTCTATGAATCATACTATTATCAAACTTTTGATTTTATCCGGTGGCCATACTTTAGACTGGACCGTGACATATATAATTGTTGCTCAAGTGAGATTTTTTGGCAACATTTATAAAGTTCAGAGTTCATTGAGTTTGAATTTAAAATACAACCCAAAAACAACCTGTTGCGATGCTCATATATACATAATGACAAAAACACTTTCATTATCCCTTATGCGAGAACAAATGCATATAAGTACTCTTTCTCCTCGAGTGGCACTCGGGCAATAGATGTGTTGCCTGAAAAAACAACAACAGGAAAACCAGTAACTTAACATCATTTAAAACACTAATAAAAATACAAGACTAAACTCAGACCACGGATGAGCATAGGACGCAATAATTCTCTTTATAGAATGAGCGTCTGTAATATATAAGATAACATTTTTAAAATTAAATTTACATTTCGCTTATGTCTGTCTGGATAATCTGTGTTGATTTCAGATTTATTTCATTATTGTTTCTCCATTTTAAAAATACACAATGTGACAGAATATGTCATTTCTAAGCCAACGAATCTGACACCCTGTTAGGGGAATGGGGAGGGGGATTTCATGCAGAATATCATTTAATCTGTTTATTCGACTCAATCCATCTCACAAACGCCCCCCCCCCCCATTTCATAATCCCTCCCCACCCCCACCACCAACCCCAATTTGAAATGCGATTGATTCTCTCTCTCCGTGGTGCCTATGTGAGCGTCTATGTATGCGTGTGTGCAGATCTTTATTCAGATATAGCACTGTTTAAGCCTCGTCAAAAAAAAAAAAAAGGAGGGTTGGGAATTATTTATCTTCTTATCTCGGGGGGGTTGATGAAAAGAGGAAAAGGTGGGGGGGGGGGATTCATGGATGAAAAAGGAGGGGGAGGGAAGGGTGTAAGAAAGCGCACCCGAACTCTCCTCCGCCCATGAGAGCCATCACGCCGCTTGGCAGTAACAACAGTTTACAAAAGGGCAGAGTTAAAACAACATGAAATTTTACCTCTCTTTAAAAAAAATGCTCTCGCCCCCCCCCCCCCCCATCCTTTACTAACACGCACTTAGGCGTTAAAAAAAAACTCCCTGACTTTAGTGAAAAGTAAAAGGAGTAAGAGGGGGCCCCCATGGAGTCCGCCCTCCTCTCCTGCCCTTATTTCTCATCCCGTATGCCGTTTTCTTGGCTTGAAAAGAAAAACATCACCCCCCCCCTTTGCCAGCTTCCCCTATCTCCCCGCTCTTCTTGGGCGCCCTGTGTGTGTGGGCGCAGATTGATGCTTATTTGTCTAGCAAAAATGTAAAAAAAAAATCTTAAGAGGTCTGAATAAACAGAAACATTGGCCTATGCGGTGCACCGTAGATTTTAAGCGATCACGTCATAACACAGAAATTGTGGGAAGGAGATAACCACACACAGGAAAATAAAAAAAATAAAAATATGGATCATTTTGCGAATGTACTGTAAAAAATCAGAAAATATGGAAGACCGTTTTGCGCAATTAATACCTTTTGTTGTTGTTATTACATTTTTTAAAGCAAAGATATACTAACATGCATTAACGTGTCGGTGAATTCGATCAGAGGTGCCAGAGGTGTCGGGTTAATGTTATGACGATGTCGTTGAAAATCATGATAGCGGTAGAGTCGGATGGCACTACGTTACACCAAGTACATGGCAGGGCAGCTCTTCATTAGTTTGCATTGAACAAAAAAATGCAATCGAAAAGAAAAAAACAAGCGGGAATCTGTACTTGAAAGTTTACTAGTTGCCATGATAGAAGTCTAGAAAAAAAGGGGTCTTCCACATATGACCTATCGTATTGTAGTGGTGAACGGGGCTTTAAGAACTATACTAACAGAGGTTATCCTGTAGAGCAGATGTCCTCAACATTTTGCTAATAACTAGGATTTCTAAATCTTTCAGCGTGCCAACAGCCTAAAAGTCAACCTGCTCTATTATACTTGTATTATTATTTTTTTTTATAAGACAATTAATTTAACTCCGTAGCAAGACCAAGACCAAAATCAAATAAAACCTATAGAAAAACCGTTAAAGCGTTTTATATTTAATAACAAAATTAACGTGTTTGTGATTATCATCGTTTTTATTTGCATTTATATCAAACACTAAGTTTTATTATCTAACTTTTATATGCATGGTAAAATATTTTGTTCACGTTATTTGGTTGCCAAGATATGGATCTAGCAACGGCTATTATTGATAATATTTTGTTCTCAGTTGAACTAAGATTTTCTTTATTTAATTTGGTATGGTTTAAACGGTGATTAGAGCAAAGTTAAGTGGAATTGATACGTAGTAATCAAACAAACTGGGTAGTAAATGTAATGTTTAAAAAAAGTGCATATAAATTATTTGTCTTATAATATTTAAATAATTTTCAACTACTTTTTACAGTTTGGTCATTATAAAGTTATAAGTTGTGAGCCACTTACTATCATTTAGTCTTTTATAAAAAAAAAAAAGAGAGACATAATATTAGAAATATTAGAGCAAATAAAACGGGTTAATTACCTCCCTTTAATGAAAATTAAGTTTCTTAATGTAAATTAATGTAAATTACAAGTCAGTCATAAAATATTTACTTGTATAAGGGGCAAGGGTGTTAACTCTCAGCAGCAATACGGCCCATTTGATTCAATAGTGATGCCAAACAAGTTATGTTTTGTAAAATAACAAGTATTACTGACTAATTATTCTTTCTTTATATAAATCCATCATTACAAGATTTAATTATTAGAGGTATAAAATTAATTTACGTTAAACAGTTGTAAATAAACATTTGTAAATTTCCTGCATTAATTGTCTGTCCATTTAATTTTAAGGAGTTTATCTTTTAAACATTAATAATATATTAAAACGTCTCTTATATTTATTAAATTAATAAAACAAGTTTTTTTAGAATTACTTATATTTATTATTAATTATAGGAGATGAGCATAAAATCTATATCAAATGTAATTAGTCTGTATCGATTAATGAGCGCCTAGTCATTGAATGCTCATGGCTAATTTATAATGGTAGATACATCTTTAGTGATTTCTGAGTAGTGAAGTGTAAGTGACCTTTTTGAATGCTAAAAACAGCTTTCATGTGCAATACATACTGTTCACAAGTATAAGTTGAACCAAACGCTGAAAGTAGAGCGTATGCCTAGCAGTTGAGAATAGCAGATGACTTTAGTTCTAGATTTTCCCGCGAATTGGCACATTTTGATGCCCCATATTGGGGGATGTTTAAAATGTAACTAGCTGCATTTTAAAATTGCCCATATCCCTCTACTTAAAAAAAAATATCTACATCTAATAAGGCTGTAGTAAGATCAAGCCAGTTAGGCTTGATGAGGTATGAAAAAAAATGATTCCATGTTTTGTCTTTGTTTAGAAAACTCCACTTCGAGTGCTCTGAGGAATTTCTGAAAAAGCCCAACTATAAACTATCTTAATATAAGAACATATAGTTAACTGTTTTGAAATTGATATGCAAATCCATTCCAGTGGTCTAACAGTTCAAGTGCAGTTTGACCCCGTCCTTGTAAATGCGTTCAATTCACTGAAATGTGTTGCTATGTCATTTAGGAACATCTGCTTCAACAGTCATTTTTCAACATTCATAACCGAAAAATGTTTTCATCAATAAAAAAAACACGTCTTGGAGATCTCTCGCGTGCCATTGGAAATCGCTCTGCTTGCCAGGTTTGGAACGCGTGCCTTAGCTTGCCGACCGCTGCTGTAGAGAACTATACTCCAGTGAAGGCCATACCCCTCGGTGGAAAGGTCTAGATCAGGGGTTGGCAACCTACGAAACCAACCAGACTTGGCACGATTTTCAATGGCACGCGGAAGACCCCACCAAAGGGCAATTCAATTCTCTTCTACATGAAAAAAGCAGTTATGACGTTTAGGCTGAAAAAATTAGAAATCCTACTTTTATCAACAGGTCGCCGACCCGGGGTCTTGAATACGGCCTATTCGAACTGGTGGGCAAACTAGGCTCCACTATCTGCAAAGGAGGATAATAGAAATGTAACGGCCCCCTTTTAAAACACATTTTAGCTAATGTAACAAGCTAAGCAGAGTACACGAGTTTCATGGATTTTTAGGGGAAGGGGGGGCATGTCCTGCAAGAAGATTGAGTGACAAGTACAAAACCAGACGTAAAAAACAAACAACGCAAGTGATCTCCACCAGTGATGCTTAGACGCAGGCACAGCTTCCAGACCCGGATGAAAACTTGTTTTCCCGTTGCATTCATCATGATTTGAATCAGGCGCATTTTGTTTAACGACCCAACATGTCCACTCAGACCATTGCATACTTGCAGTTTTGTTTTCGCTATGCAGGCTATATGCGTTAAGGCGGCAAGGTGGCCGAACGGCAGCGCGTTCGACAGGCGTACCGAGGGTCCTGGGTTCAAATCCTGGTGAAGGCTAAGATTTTTTTCTCCGAGGCTGGAGGGTGTCCCTGAGTCTACCCAGCTCTAATCGGTAGGCCTACCGGGGTATTGTGCTGGCCACACATCCCCCAGTATGCCGTGGCCAATGAAACTGGTTAGCGTTGCTTCATCGGCCCTATGATCAATTGGCCCCGACGGGTGCTTTAGGCCTACTTACTCCTGTAAAACTTATGGGCCGTCCATAAAAGACGTCATACGATTTAGGCCAATTTTTAAACTCCACTTCCGCCATCGTTACAAGTCATCACAAAATGTCTGTCAGACAACCCGTCACAAAGATTTTAAAAAAAAAGCAACAAATAAAAAAACAAACAAAACAACAGCCTTTTTCAAAAATGATCATGTTTCAATTAACTTTTCTTGTCATTGTGGTATTTCTAACAAAAAATCCTAGCCTCCACCACAATTTGAACCCAGGACCTTCGGATCGCCAGTCGAACGCGGTGCCGCTCGCCTACCGTGCCCCATCTACATCTAGCGTTACTTCGATACATTTTCTTGCATAAATTTCATGCGTCATCCGAGTATAGTTTTGTTGGGGAAGTGGGTTGAGCTGTAACGGCTCGGGTGAGAGGAAAGGTGAGGGGGAGCGTCCGAGAGTACCGCCCCGTGAACTGAGTGCATTCGTTTTCGTCTCCTTTCCCTTTTGTCTCCGTTTCGACGAACGGCAAGAAAATGGAAGAGAAACGAATGTGTTTACGTTTTGCTCTCCTTTCCCTTTCGTCTCCGTTCGATGAACGGCAACGAATGTGTTACATTTTTGTAACGTCACTGGCTACACATTGCGCCATTTTGCTCAGTTTGGTTCCACTAGGTCAGGGGTCGGGAACCTTTTTGTCTTAGAGAGCCATGGATACCACATATTTTGAAAAGTAATTCTGTGAGAGCCATACATTATGTTTAAAACTAAAAATTCAAGTAAATGTGTGCATTTTGTGTAATTTCAACACTAAAAGTACAATAATTATGTCTCTGAATTCTTCTGATGCTGATATGCAGTAGAATTTAGCTCATTTGTAGAATGAAATATTGATATGCAATTCATATGTAGATCAAAAAGTCTAAAAAAAAACATTTTTTTTACTAATCGAACATTTGTCTGCGAGCCAGATGCAGCCATCAAAAGAGCCACATCTGGCTCGCGAGCCATGGGTTCCCGACCCCTGCACTAGGTGGAACAATAATGGAGGCTTTGCAATTATTGCTCTTACTGTTTTTGATGAAAAGGAAACGTCGAACCCCAAAACTTTACTGGACACACATAATTTTTTTACGAAGAGGTGATTTTGGAGAATATCATCATCTTCTGGACTATTTATCTATACATCCAACCATCTATCTATCTATTTATTTATCTATACATCCAACCATCTATCTATCTATCTATTTATCTATACATCCAACCATCTATATATCTATCTATTTATCTATACATCCAACCATCTATCTATTTATTTATCTATACAACCAACCATCCATCTATCTATTTATTTATCTATACATCCAACCATCCATCTATCTATTTATTTATCTATACATCCAACCAACCATCTATCTATTTATTTATCTATACATCCAACCAACCATCTATCTATCTATTTATCTATACATCCAACCATCCATCTATCTATTTATTTATCTATACATCCAACCATCTATCTATCTATCTATTTATCTATACATCCAACCATATATCTATTTATTTATCTATACATCCAACCATCTATCTATCTATCTATTTATCTATACATCCAACCATATATCTATTTATTTATCTATACATCCAACCATCTATCTATTTATTTATCTATACATCCAACCATCCATCTATCTATTTATTTATCTATACATCCAACCATCCATCTATCTATTTATTTATCTATACATCCAACCAACCATCTATCTATTTATTTATCTATACATCCAACCATCTATCTATCTATTTATCTATACATCCAACCAACCATCTATCTATTTATTTATCTATACATCCAACCATCTATCTATTTATTTATCTATACATCCAACAAAACCATCTATCTATTTATTTATCTATACATCCAACCAACCATCTATCTATTTATTTATCTATACATCCAACAAAACCATCTATCTATTTATTTATCTATACATCCAACAAAACCATCTATCTATTTATTTATCTATACATCCAACAAAACCATCTATCTATCTATTTATCTATACATCCAACCAACCATCTATCTATTTATTTATCTATACATCCAACAAAACCATCTATCTATTTATTTATCTATACATCCAACAAAACCATCTATCTATTTATTTATCTATACATCCAACCAACCATCTATCTATTTATTTATCTATACATCCAACCATCTATCTATCTATTTATCTATACATCCAACCAACCATCTATCTATTTATTTATCTATACATCCAACCATCTATCTATCTATTTATCTATACATCCAACCAACCATCTATCTATTTATTTATCTATACATCCAACCATCTATCTATCTATTTATCTATACATCCAACCAACCATCTATCTATTTATTTATCTATACATCCAACCATCTATCTATCTATTTATTTATCTATACATCCAACCATCTATCTATCTATTTATCTATACATCCAACCATCTATCTATCTATTTATTTATCTATACATCCAACCATCTATCTATCTATTTATCTATACATCCAACCATCCATCTATCTATTTTTTTATCTATACATCCAACCAACCATCTATCTATTTATTTATCTATACATCCAACCATCTATCTATTTATTTATCTATACATCCAACAAAACCATCTATCTATTTATTTATCTATACATCCAACCAACCATCTATCTATTTATTTATCTATACATCCAACCATCTATCTATCTATTTATCTATACATCCAACCATCCATCTATCTATTTATTTATCTATACATCCAACCATCTATCTATCTATTTATTTATCTATACATCCAACCAACCATCTATCTATTTATTTATCTATACATCCAACCAACCATCTATCTATTTATTTATCTATACATCCAACCAACCATCTATCTATTTATCTATACATCCAACCAACCATCTATCTATTTATTTATCTATACATCCAACCAACCATCTATCTATTTATTTATCTATACATCCAACCAACCATCTATCTATTTATTTATCTATACATCCAACCAACCATCTATCTATCTATTTATCTATACATCCAACCAACCATCTATCTATCTATTTATCTATACATCCAACCAACCATCTATCTATTTATTTATCTATACATCCAACCAACCATCTATCTATTTATTTATCTATACATCCAACCAACCATCTATCTATTTATTTATCTATACAACCAATCATCCATCTATCTATTTATCTATACATCCAACCATCCATCTATCTATTTATTTATCTATACAACCAATCATCCATCTATCTATTTATCTATACATCCAACCAACCATCTATCTATTTATTTATCTATACAACCAATCATCCATCTATCTATTTATCTATACATCCAACCATCCATCTATCTATTTATTTATCTATACATCCAACCATCCATCTATCTATCTATTTATCTATACATCCAACCATCCATCTATCTATTTATTTATCTATACATCCAACCATCTATCTATCTATTTATTTATACATCCAACCAACCATCTATCTATTTATTTATCTATACATCCAACCATCCATCTATCTATTTATTTATCTATACATCCAACCATCCATCTATCTATTTATTTATCTATACATCCAACCATCTATCTATTTATTTATCTATACACCCAACCATCCATCTATCTATTTATTTATCTATACATCCAACCATCCATCTATCTATTTATTTATCTATACATCCAACCAACCATCTATCTATCTATTTATCTATACATCCAACCATCCATCTATCTATTTATTTATCTATACATCCAACCATCTATATATCTATTTATTTATCTATACATCTAACCATCTATCTATCTATTTATCTATACATCCAACCATCTATCTATCTTTGCACTGCGGCGATTAGAGCTTCGTTAATTGACATTTTTGCGGCTGGTCTAGTCACTTGCTGAGAGTAAACTGGGAGAAATTTTAGTTGCGAGTTAAAACGTTCGTTTTCGATTCAGCAAATGGGAGCGGCAAATAAAGGAGAGGAACGCGAGAGGTGTGCACTCCGTCGCCTAGATTGAAATATGAGACTCTTCCGGTGATTCGGCAACTGAGAGCAAAGGTCAAGCTGGGACCATCACGAAGCGGAGACGAAAACGAATGCACTTAGTTCACAGCCTAGGAGAAGCACCTTTTCCGCTGACGCCACCAAGTCCACAACATTATTATTATCCAGCTTCGTTTAGCCACCAGAATGGTATCTGGCGCACTGGCGAAACAGGGGCGTGACTGCATTAACCGTCGGTAACTTGACATCTGACCGCGATAAAACAGGACTGTGAAGATAACTATGACCCCCCCTCCTCCCTGCTCTTTACCCAACGACATCTGTTTAAGGCACGCAGACAGTCAGCCAAGTATATTATTGGAGAAATGGCGCGAGATAATCAAAACGGTTCTCGGTAGGTAAAAAACAACAACCGGCCATTCGAAAATCGAAAATGTCAAAAGGTTATATTGGCGCTCTTTTAAATTCCCATAACCATTGACAAGCTAAATTCCCCGGCGTGGCCCGGGGAAAAATTAAAAAGGGCCTTTATAAGCTAAGATAAACATTTCATAAACTACAATGAGCAGAAAGATACAGGGTACATGTAATAATTTTTAAAATATAATTATTATTTACTTCAAACATTTAGGAAAGTAGTTTAATTTTTTTAAAGTAGAAAAAAAATAATTAATATAGACTAACTGGAGAATCGAACCCGGGTCGCCCGTATGGCAGTCAGATAAGTTAATCACTTAGCTAGCGAAGATAAAGTTCGAAGTAAAATCGCAAAAGTATAATATGAGACAATAAGGTCACGTGTCTTTAAATTAACTAATATGATTGGTTGAACACACACACAGTCAACTTTATATAAGCTTATATATAAATATATGCGTACGCAAGTCTTAAATATATATATATATAAATATATGTGGTGGGTTTAACAACAGCCTTTCACTCAGTTATTCGACAAACAGTTTGATTTCTTTGCTTTGGTGGCGAAACACCCAACAAGCATTTTTATTCTCATAAAGCCAGACAGGTAGCCTACCCAAAAGGGATGACCAAACAGAATAAGGTTGAAAACTTAAAAACAACAAAGGTAGGGCGTTAGGTACGACGACAGCGTTGGGGTCTTGTAGTGTGGAATCAAATGAGCTGACCTGTACAGTGCGCCTTTTTTTTTTACAGTCTTGTCAACTTCGGGCTGCCAAACTAGCTCATTTAAGGATGGGCACTATATTACATATATATATATATATATATATAAAGTAGACTGTGTGTGTGAATTCCGATCCCCATTGGCTAATTTAAGGACACGTGGCCTTATTGTCTCATATTTTACTTTTGCGATCTCGATTTCCGTATGTGTCCTTCCTAGCTGAGTGGTTAGCGTTTCCGGCTGCTATGCATGCGACCTGTGTTCGATTCACCAGTGATAACATGTTTTTTTTTACATTTTTCTACTTTAAAACAAATTTCCATGAATATTACTTTTTATTAAAGAATATTGTAAAGAAATTAATAACTTAAGACTTAAATCTTTCTTATAATGTTTTCAGTAAGTAAAAAATCTATTAGTCTAATTATATTTTGGACGCATGCGGGAGACGGGTGTTCGATTCTCAGCCAGGGATAGTGCAAACCTTTTGTTAAAGAAAAAGCAACTGCCCTTTTTTAACCCTATACAGGGCCGGATATAGATGAAAAGAGGCCCTAGGCTATTCCACTTATGAGGCCCTTTCACCTCCCATTTTTAAGTTTGTAAATTACATGAGAGATAATAAAATACATCATTACTATGATATATATCAATATGTTACATAAAACATGTTGTATTAGGTAGGCCAACTAACCTTTATAAAAATGTGGCACGGATAACTAAGTTTAATCAAACATAACACACAACATTTACAAAGAAACAAAATTCAAATAATGAAAATCTTTTTCTACAAAAATAAAATAAGCAATAAAAATTATACTATTTTCTATCAAATTAAATTAAATTTATTCAATACACTGAAGATTAAACCAAATTCAATTCAGATAACTTTATTTCATAATAATTCGCATTTAAAGTTTAAGTATGAATTATTATGAATTTTAAGTCTTTAACTAAACCAAAAATTGAACTGTATTTAAACAGAATTCAGATCACTAAAAAAGAAAATATCAAATTGTATATCATATTTAATTTTATGTTAATAGTTATTTTATTTAAGAACTGATTCAATCTAAGTTTACATTTAACACGAAATAGTTGGCTAGATTAGAAGAATTTCTTTCTAAACTATTTCACACAGATTTCTATAAGTTCATTAAAATCTATTTCTCTGAATGTCTCATTTTTGATGCACAAAATACTTTTAATGCATACAACCTCGTCTGGGTCATTGTGCTTCTTAATTGATTTATTATATTTTTAAGTATTGAAAATGACCTTGCTTCGGTATAATTAGTGACAATTAAACTTAAGAAACAGCCGTAAGATTGATTCCACACTGGGGAAGGCCACTTGAATATTTTCTTTGAATGTTATTTGATACAATTATGTATGCGACAATGTTTTTTTTTTAAGAATTAGGCTATGAGTTTGTCTCACAAATGTGTGGAAATGAAATAGTTCTTCAGTAAGATTTTGGTTGACATCTTCTGGGTTTTCTTGCATTAACAGCTCAACACCTCTTTGAAGTTCTACCTTTGATAATATAAGATCGGCAAGAAAGGAACAAATATTTTCACTACATCATCATAAACAGAAGCTCTTCCTCCTTAACGTGATTCGAGTGCATCTAATATAGGAATAAACTATTTAATCCTAAATTTTTCCCTTGAAGAGAGTTCGTCTAAGGCATCTTGAGGCCCCTCTTGATCTTGAGGCCCTAGGCAGAAGCCTTGATAGCCTATAGGTAAATCTGGCACTGACCCTATAACAATATTTATTTTTAAGGTCCTTTCCTAAATGTTTTCAGTAAATAAAAAAAAAAAAAAAAATGATTAGCCTATAGTTTTATGTTCATTGTAATTCTTTATTTCATCTGTAGCGAATATAGACTTATGTAATTTTTTTCCCGGGCAACGCCGGGAAATTTAGCTTGTATAGGGATGAAAACGCTTTTCGTATTCCTTTTGCAAAAATAGAAAATATGTTTAACGTTCAAAAATTAAAATCTTGAAATCTTTCAAGTGTGCATACTATCTATCTATATATATAAAAAGCAACCCATAACACGCCCAAATGCCACTCGATAAGAAAGAGTAGGCTACTTATATGAATTTGTTCTCGCATAAGGGATAAGAAAAGTGTTTTTGTTCTTATGTTTATCTGAGCATTGGAACAGGTTGTTATTTGGTTGTATTTCTAAGTCAGAGTTTAATGCCTTATGTATTATTACTAATTTTACTCTTTGCCATTCTGTCTTCTAGTGTTTCTAGGTTTAGTGATTTAATTATTGGTGTTACTATTGTCAGGTCTGAATGAATATTCGCTAATAATGAACCTTTAATTTTGTTAGTAAATTTTTTATGTTTATATTAACTTACAGAAATAGTTGAACGGCCCAACAAATAAGATTCGTCATTCGTATGTTTCACGGGGCACTTATGCGATAGTAATCAGTCCTGTGCTTAGAGCAGTGGGTATCATAACAGTTCGCCATGTGTTGCCCTTTTGGTCAAATGTTATCTGTGTTGACCTCAATGGCTCATACGACCAAGTATTTGATAACTACATTTCAGTCTGACTTAATTACTAAGCCTGGTATTCGGGCATGGAATGGGTTGCCTGAACAAACAAGAAAAACCAGTAACTTAACATCATTTAAAACATTAATAAAGATGCAAGACCTGACTCGGACCACGGATGGACGTAGGACGCAATAATATTCGATTTAGAAGGAGAGTCTGTAATATATAAGATAAGATAAGCTTGTAATCTAGATCAATGCTAGATATTGTAGTAAGTGACTACACAGACAAAAGATCACAATATAAATATCAGAAAATGCAGAGTTGTGCTGCAATGATTATTATAAAATTTGTACCGGTATTACAAGGGAGATAACAAGTAAAACGTTTTCTCCAAATTAAGCCTTTCTGAGTTTTTTCCCTTTAACAACTTTGTATTTTTACCTTTTTTTTTTAATACCGAAATCCCGAATTTAAAAAAAAAATGTGTACAATTTTTTATTTTTGGTAATTTTTACATAAATAGGATTTTTTACCAGTAATTTAAAAAAAATGTGAAATTCATTAATGTAAAAGTTAGCATCATATAATTTTTTTTTTATAAATCCGTTTTACAGAGCGCTTCCGAATAATTACTCTCACAATCATGAGACAGACTCTTCTCCTTGAAATATTTTGACGTTACATTCTACTCTTATAACACAAAACTTCTTTAATAAACTCGACTTAAGCTCTTTACATACTGGGATAACTTCCTACTTTGGCCCACTCGTGTGTTGAGGAAAAAAAACAATCAATGTGCTATTTGTTGATCCAGTTTTCTTTAACTTTTCTCGGATACATATTTTCAGATATTGCGATAATATGTTTATCGTTGTGTGTTTGTATACTAAACAATAATTGAGTTCAGTATTTAAAAACAATTGAAACGCTAATACTAACACTTTGAAAGCAGAACTCAAAGTTAAAACTTTAACTTTCCAGTCTAAGGGACATAAATGTGAAAATTGTTACATTTACAATAGCAAACTGGTTAACTCCCTTGTGCCAATTTTTATTCTTGGACTTTGTGCTATATTTTTAGTTTCACTGTAAATAAACCTGGATTGGAATTTTTTTTAAAGCTTTTACATTAAAGTGCACTTATTAAATTATTTTACATTTTTATGGAGTAGCTTGTGTGAATTATTTGTAGATGTCAAAAGTTCCTAATTGACATACAATCTCCGGTTATGCCATGAAAGTCTTTGTTGTAAATCTGAATAAGCTGTATCAGGTTTTTAAAAAATAAGAACTTTGATTCTATTGTTGCTCATCATAACTCAGTATTATTTGAATATGCATCTGAAATTAAGAACAAGCACAACTATATTCTTAGATGACAATATATAACATAATTGATATAACAAGCACAATGATATACTTACAAACATAAAACAAATAATAACTAGTAATTTTGTTATGTTTTCTTTTATTATTATTATATTTATTTTTAGGTCCACACAGTGGTCAGTTGTCTTAAATAGGTCAATACATTTGTCTCCCGTCGATCCTGAAGTTTGTTGTTTGTTTGAATGAATGTCAGAGATCTGCCTCATACCCCACGCAAGTTATTGTAAAACACAATAGTAGAACATCAGGAAACAATCCGATTGGTTGGTGAGTATAATTTCAACAAATCAAATGTGCATCAAATACTTCACAAGTCCAAGGATGACAACTCGGAGAAATAACATACTAAAGGGAGATCATTTTTTTCTTTCCTCAAAAGAATTTCACGCCCTCACTTCCGTCAAAGACGATGAACTCTGCCTTGCCCTCTGCCTCCAAAGACTTCAACGCCCGGACTAGAATCTCTTTGTCCAGTCCGTGGAACTCTGGCAAGAAAAATAACAAAAATGGACATTAACAAAATATTAGAAAATGTGATATTAGTCAATACAAAGAAACAGTGCATTATTAAAGTACCGTATATACTCGCGTATAAGTCGCACCGGTGTATAAGTCGCACCCCTAGTTTAAGTTTTTTTTTCTTATATGTTGTCATTGACCCGCGCATAAGTCGCACCCCGACTTCCCGGGTTATACTGCCTTTTAATATCTCAAAAATGCATAACTTTTAAACATAAAAGTTACTAAATATTCACCTTAGTTTGGAAACTTTCCCTTAAAAAATGGTTTTAATCGTGCATAAGGCAAACATAATCGAATAAAGGCAGGGCTTCATTTATTTTAAACAACCGATCAATAGGCCTACAGACATTAGTGAGATGGGAAAGTAAGGTAGGTGTTTCTTCATCTAAGTCTTTCCCAAAGTTCCTATCCTACACATAAAAAAGTCTTTGAAGTACGTCATTAGACTCAATGTCGCCTAGACTGCAGACTGGGAGGCGCCGGCATTTATGACGCGCTATACATGTGTCCTAATTACCATTAACATTGTAATGATTTCAAGTGCGTCTGCTCGATCGACAAATAATAAGCTGTTTTTTTTCAACTCTTACATGCAACTAATGAAAAATAAAACACACTATTGACATTTCGCGCGTCCATCTGCCGATCGTACTATTGGAAACATCGCCTAGACCTGGGGCGGTCTTATCGGAATGCTCAACACTGCCTTATTAGTAGGCTATAGCCTATAAGCCTAGACCTTAAATACTAAATAAAGCGCATCTTACGCTTATTGGCCTACCTACATAGACAGGCTTTCATACATTTACGATTTTTTCCATACTGTAATTTGCGTTCAATAAGCCTACCAAAAAAATGCCGCCTTTAAACTTACGCTACGTTTCGGCAATATACAATCGGCCCAAAAGTTCACAAGAAAAGAGGGTGGGTGTCAGAAAAAAATAAAATATTTGTCCATTTCAATTTCAGTTACATATAGATAGTAATATTTACACAGACGAAAGTTTTCTAAATGTAAAATGTCGGCCTAGGCATATCCTAGTAATTCTACATCACTACAATCAACTATACGGGTTATGTAAGAAACTTTATGACAGGGTAGTGATGTTTTTCGAACTTTTTAAAAACAGTGTCGGGTGTATAAGTCGCACCCCTACTTTTTGTCGAAATTTTCGGTAAAAAAAGTGCGACTTATACGCGAGTATATACGGTATTTAAATGTCAAATTGATAAAATATTACAGCCATCTTAAGTTATTAGAAATCAGTGGAACAACTAGGAAACCCAAAATTAGTGCCCATTTCATTTAATAGTTAGCCTATGAACAAAAGGGGGCACAGCGGCAATGCATTCGACTGGCTTACCGAAGGTTCTGGGTTCGAATCCTGGTGAAGGCTAGGAATTTTTCCCTGGACTCAAAGAGTTTCCCTGAGTCAACCCAGTCTGATGGGTACCTGGCATTAGTTGAAGTAAAGTAAAGGCGGCTGGGCATTGTGCTGGCCACACAATCACCTAGTATGTTGTGGCCACAGAAACTGGTAAGTCTGCTTCACCAGCCCTTTTATCAATTTAATCCTGACAGGTAATTTTTTTTTAATGTACACAAAAGTCTATCAATTTTGGCCTCTGGGGACCGGCCACCACCTCCTCCCCTCCTAGTTATGCTACCGTTTAAAAAAATAGCACATCATGACGTTCCGACATAAATTCTTAACTTTGAAATTCTTCGTCATACAACATGGTAATTTAGCTTTCGCTGCCCAGTGCTAAGTCAGAACCTGACATTAGGGTAACTCTACTGTATTATTATACATGAATATACTTCACAAGAGCAGCCCATCTGGTAAAGGTCTAGACCAGTGATGGCTAACCTTTTTGAGGCCGCGTGCCCAAAATGCAATACAAGACCAACTTATTTCTTTCAACTAGTGCCAACAAAAGCTCATACAGTGTCCGAATTAATTAACATATTTTGTCCAAAAAGAATAACAAATTAACAGATCAGTGAATGATACACTTTTTTTATACAAAAAGACATGAACTGTAGCCAATGAAAAAATCATTAATTTATTCCAATTACACAATTACAGTTATTACAGTTAACAGTTTACAGTTATTAGTTAACTGTATGCATTTGGCATCATTTTGCATAGTTGATGAGATTTTTGATGATGTGTGCATACTGATAATTTGTCAAGCCTTGACTCATACTCAGTATTTTTAAGAGCGACACATGCAGCACTCAGGACATCTGCCAGTCTGTTTCTGGTATCAGATTTGATATAATTTAAAATTGAAAACATCTGCTCACACGCAAACAAAGTAAGAAGACCAATCCCATGTGCTTTCATCGACTTGAAAGAATTCCACACTATATGGATTTCATCGTCAAAGGTACCAACTGTGCCGTCCTTTGCCATCCTTTCACACTCTATCTTCTCAAGTGTTTCACGCGATCATATAATTTATTTTTCCAGATACAGCTTTCTGGAAATTCCAATAGCTCCATTTCCAGATTTCCTATATCTAACCACAATAAGCAGGAAAGATCAAGTTCTTCAAATTTGGCAGTAAGAAAACAGAGGGTTGTGTCCATCTTACAGAACTGTACAAATCTATTACTGAAATTCTCCTTTGCAGCTGCTACAAAACTATAAAATTCTGTGTAGATTTCCTGATGGCTTGTAGGATTGTCGGTAAATGTTATAGTATTTTGTAAATTTACTTTTACATTTGGAAAATATTTCAGCTGCCCACTTTGGAGGTCCCTTTCAAAAACATGCAGTTTTCTTTCAAATGTTCTGATATCACAAAACATCATTTCTGCTGTTTTTCCAGAACCATGCAGTTTTATATTCAGTTCATTGAAGTGTGCTATTAAATCTGTAAAAAAAAAACATGAGGTTGATAAGCCAGACCATATCAGTGAGCTGTGGATAATCCTGCCCCTTTTGAATCATAAACAGCCTAATTTCATCCAAGCACGCTACAAATCTCTCCGATACTCGTCTCTGCTCAGCCGCTCAGCCACCCGACTTTATTGTAGGCCTACGTAATTATAGTTTTATACTGCGCCTTGTAAAATCATTAAAAAGGGAATTACTACCAGCCAACATGGCCGTTTTCAGAAAATCCCCATCAAAGAGGGGCTTACAATGTTTTGCTATGCAGAGTGACATTTGAAAGTTTTCTTCTGTCAGATGATTTGTTTGAGAAAGATACTTACAAAAACTATCCAGACTAGGAGTGATATTTCCTCAATTTCTCTCGAAGAAACTCTTTCCTTTCATCGACGATCCGACAAAATGGCCGTTTTAAATGACGATACCATCCCTAGCGGTGTGGCCATAACTAAATTGTTTTTTTTGGTAAATGCTCGCGTGCCGACAGAAATGGCTCTGCGTGCCAGCAGATAGGTTCGCCATCGCTGGTCTAGACTCTAGGCAAAAAAAAAAAAAAACACTCTGCACTTGAGGGCAACACATGCTCAAAAGACTGCTCCAAAAGGCAGAAGTGAGTAACCTATCCATTTGGAAAATAGCTAGAGTGGAGATTTAAACCCACGGCCTTACTTGGGCGAGGAGGAAAACCTGAGTCAAATAACACAAAAAACAATTGACAAAGTTGTAAGAAAGCAGCATAAATGAGTTCAGCATAAAACTAGCTGTCTAAGTAACAAAGACATATCACCAACTAAGTTATGCATGGCTACTATTTGTAAAAAATTGATTTGAAAAATTGAAAAAAAAAACAAACAACAAAACAGCCAGTTTGTTTAATTACACTATCAGTACTTATCTTATATATTATAGACGCTCCTTCTATAAAGAACATTATTGCATCCTACGCTCATCCCCAGTTCGAGTCTAGTCCTACATTTCTATTAGTGTAATAAATGATGTTAAGTTGCTCGTTTTCCTGGTTTGTTCAGGCGACCCATTCCGTGCCCGAATGCCAATCAAGAAGAAAGAGTACTTATAGTATATGCATTTGTTTTCGCATAAGGGATAAGTAAAGTGATTTTGTCTTTATGTTTATCTGAGCATTGTAACAGATTGTTATTATGTTGTATTTGATCATCTAATAAAGTAAGTTGGATGGGTAATGTACTTTAGATGCTGGTCCAGCGGTTAGATCACCGTACTGTCAACCAAAAAACCAACTGACAGGTCGCGGGTTCTAGCCCTGCCACCGGCGGATCCCTGTCGCCCTGCAGGAGTTTTGGGCCTAGTGGACGTAATAATCTTCTATCTAGAAGGAACGTCTGTAAACTTATAAGATACACCCCTCAAGGTGGCCTACAGTTGGAAACCAAAGATTGAGAAAAGGACACAAGGACGCCCCCAGATCACCTGGAGAGCAACCGTCAAGAGATACTTGCATTCCAATGGTTAATCCAGGCCTGCCCATATGTATGAAATATTCAAACGTCTGGTAGTGTTTATAGATTAACAACACAGTTATTCACGTTAAAAAACATTATTTTAAAATATTTTCCGGCTCCTTTCTTTGAAACAATTTTTTTATTCAAAACATTTATTGAACCTCGGTCAGTTGTCCCTTAGCTTTCCCAACAAGTTTTATTTACCTTGACCTTCGCTCTCCTCACCATCACTGAGCTCATACAAGGTACACACCGTGTTGTTCATAGCCCTAGAGCAGATCTGTAAGAATAAAAAGGCATGGGATCGAACCCATTCTGATACAAAATTTAAAGCACATTCAAAAGCCCGAGGACACCCTCCAGACCCTTAAAAAAACAATAATCCAGGGATTTGTATGCCTTTGGAATGCTAGACGACAGGGATGTCTCTAGGCCATCATGTCCCATGGTACACTGTGATCTTGTGATCTACTACTAATGATAGTGCATTCATGTCCCATAGTACACTGTGATCTACTACTAATGATAGTGCATTCATGTCCCATAGTACACTGTGATCTACTACTAATGATAGTGCATTCATGTCCCATAGTACACTGTGATCTACTACTAATGATAGTGCATTCATGTCCCATAGTACACTGTGATCTACTACTAATGATAGTGCATTCATGTCCCATAGTACACTGTGATCTACTACTAATGATAGTGCATTCATGTCCCATAGTACACTGTGATCTACTACTAATGATAGTGCATTCATGTCCCATAGTACACTGTGATCTACTACTAATGATAGTGCATTCATGTCCCATAGTACACTGTGATCTACTACTAATGATAGTGCATTCATGTCCCATGGTACACTGTGATCTACTACTAATGATAGTGCATTCATGTCCCATGGTACACTGTGATCTACTACTAATGATAGTGCATTCCCATTGCTAATCTGAGGGTCTCAGGTTTGAATCCAGCCATTTTTTGTTTACCTTGGACTGGAGGGTGTCCCAATATTGATGGGGGAAAATGTAAAGGCCGTTGGGCATTTTTCAGGCCACACAATCCACTTCTGTACCCCATTGAGCATAAATCTGCTGAAGCAAACACACAAGGAGGAGGGGGTGTCCTTATCTCATATATTATCTTTTATCTTACACGTGCTCCATAAAAAGATTATTGCGTCCTACGCTCAACCATGTTTTCTGAGTCTTAAGTTGAACCTCCAAGGACCATTGCATAGGCACTGACCACACTGAGCTTTGATTGGAGGGGAAGGAAGGACCAGCCTGGTATCTGGTGATTCCATGACCAGGTGTCAGTGCAAGAATACAGGGGCTATCTGCTACTTGAATGATCCAAAGGAGAATTTCAAAAGGTAAAACATGTGAGTGTGCCAACTGTGACTCAACATGCCACTTACCCCACCACACAATGACGGCATGCCTCAGACAGGAACACACAGCCAAGATCTCGCGTGCCATCCCTTATCTTACGCCATGGACTTAAAAGCTGATAGGCTCATAGGGTAACAGGGTAAATTTTGTCAAACAATCTCCTTTTTTTTTTCCAGGGACATGGAAACGGGTGAACACTCATTTCCAATCCTTTTTTAAAGAATTCTATACATAAATATGGAAACACAAATAGCATTAAAATATTTGCAGTTTTTATAACATACCCAGTTGTATATCATTTTTCCCCATTCGTTAGGTGTCCTCCAGATGAGAGTGCAAGATTTCTTGTTTTTGTCCTTCCATTCCAGGTTACCTGCAAAAGATCAAACGGCAGATTGAACAAAAATACTCGTGACTTTGAGAACCTCTGCGTCAGCTTCATCTCAGCAAGGATCACGAGTTCAGCTCATTTAAAAGTTTAGCTTGATAGAGCTGAGCAAACCCCCTGCAACATGGCTGGATTAGAATGACTTGCAGTGGTGACCAATTGTTCCCGGTAGTGATATAATGAAAAAATTAAGTAAGTTAAGTAGCCCTTTTGGAATATGTAGGTCCATGGGGCGATGGAAGCAGTGTTCATGAGCTTCAATGGCCACTGTATACAAGGTATACGATTGTGCCCAGCCCCTTTTATATTTCCCCAAACTAATGTCAGTTTACCCGCCACAGCTGGGTAGATTCAAGGACACCTCTTAGACCCAATGAAAAAAAACACCCTGGCACATGGGTGCCACTCACTTGAAACAGTGAACCCTGAAATCCTTTTCTAAAAATTTCCTGAACCCTGAAACCTACTTTCCAAAATTTTACAAACTCTTAGGCATCTGATACTTTAGTTAATTTGGGATGACATGTTAACTAGTAAACTATTGAATCTAGTCTGTAACTTCAAATGCCTAATAACTGAAAAGAGGGAAAAAATAAAAACTTAAGGATTAATACACATTATTTTACGGTATATAGTTCAGTGATAAGACGTGTTTTTATTTTGTTATGAAAATGAGGAAGTTTGCAAATGCGCGACACTAAGACTAAGACTAAGGATTTAAAACTTCGTTTTGAAATTAATTTAAATCTACATTATTTTATGATTTTCTTGTTATGTCCGATATTGTTAGAAAAAATTTGCGCCAGCATAAGTGACTGCTAGGACTAGGCCTAGTTCTAAACACTACACCGACTGTTTTACTCCATTCATTTGGCCTAATAAATATGACGGCAATGTATATAGGCTATAGCCGGCTATAGGCTATATTAAACAGTAGGCCTAACTGTGACATTGCTCAAATAGATTAATTTATTCATATTTAGCGAGCTGATAAAAAACTCATTTTTAATGGAGGAAAAAAAGCAGTTTTAATCTTTTCATTGAAATGACAATAATAGTTAGGCCTAGCCGATGCTAATAGTATAGCCTACACGGAGGTGTGAAACAGTCACCGAGTCGGGAATTACCTATTAGATAGGATGATAAAAATCTAGGCGGCTGGAAAATTTAGGTAGCCTACCTTATTTTCCGATCATTTTAGTGAATAAATAAAAAATCCAACCACATAACGTGACATTTCACTAAACTAAGCTTATAGGCTAATAGTGTAGGCCTATCTAGGTATGGTTTACAGTACGCCTACCAGGTCTATTAAGTCTATTCATAGCGGATCCGATTCTCACCGAACCGGGTTTCGTACCGCGATTTTGTACCCGTAGATTTTTTTTTGTTGGTTAACCCACGAATCCGGAACCAAAGTAAATTGAATCTTGCGAATCCGGAGATGAAAAATATTTAGCCTCGCGAATCCGAATTTGCGGAATAATCCCAAAAAGTGGCACCCATGCCCTGGCATCAACTTGGAATTGAACCCCTGACCTTTGGAACAAAAATCCGAGGCCTGCTCCCACAAGATCACCATATTCTATAGAATGAATTTTTTTTTATTACTCTAATGGTTACTGAATGTATTTCATGATTAATTTAATTTTCTTCAATGTTAAAAAATCAAAACAGACTTAATTTGATGTAAATGAGTACCTCTTCTTTTCAGCTCATCCAACACAACGTATATTGCCTCAAGAGATAAACGTCCTGCAAGGAAGAAAAATATTGCAGAAGTGTTAACGATTCGTAACTAGATTCACTGTAAACATCAATATATTTGAAAAGACACTCAGCTTTATTTAGATGTTTGATATTAATTGTATGGAACAGTGTTTCTCAAAGTATTGCCCATGAAGGCCTGTTTGTGGTGTCTGAAATATTTTTTTTTGTAAAGGATAGGGGTGAGCTATTTTAACAACAAACAACTATCTTCGGGGTGAATAAAAACAGATTGAACTGAGGCATGATAAAAAAAATAGATAAGACTATTTAGAAACACCTGTTCACTAAACAAACAAAAAACACATCCGTTATAACCAATTAAAGGGAAAATTATCTATTAATAGAGAGAATGGCTCAGGACAGAGGACTCTGAAGATCTGTGGTTGGCGGCCCATACCCCAGCTGGGGGTGACGGGCAATGATGAGGATGACCCCAGCCTGGGGTGACGGGCAATGATGAGGATGACCCCAGCCTGGGGTGACGGGCAATGACGTTGGTGACCCCAGCTGGGGTGACGGGCAATGACGTTGGTGACCCCAGCTGGGGTGACGGGCAATGAAGTTGATGACCCCAGCTGGGGTGACGGGCAATGATGTTGATGAAAGGGAAAATGTTTTTAAGAACTTTTAAAACCCAACGCTGATTTTTTTTTTAATAATCTCTAATATGGAGATGAAAGAGAGAACAAAGCTATAAATAGATGCGATACTTTGCACAGTTACTAAGGGTTCGTTGATAGATTTTGTTTTGAGAGTGACTTCCATCACTGTTATTACTGAAAGGACATGTAATGCTTTGATGAGATTTTATTTGACAATTTTGATTTCCATGTGTTTATATTTCCATGTGTTAAATAAACATTCATCAATGCTTTTCTCTATTAAGCATTCAACTGAATACATTTAAAATCCAAAATGTTAATTTTTATCTGAGCCAACCACAATTCAATTTTTTTTTGCTGAAAATCACAAAAAAAAACAATAATGAATAGTAGCAAATGGAAACAGTCTCTAAAATTATTCAAAACATTTGGTTTAATACTTTCAATATGTGATAGAAATGTTACTGTGTTCAACTAAAAAAAAAATTACTTTACAAGTCTTTCAGTTTTAATGGGAATTATTTTGTAGCAGGTTTTCTACACTAAGAAAAAAAAAATTATTATTTTAAAAATGCAATATTTTAAACTTTTGTTTACATAACTTTACTTTACAGGGGCAATACCCTGACTAAATTTTTGATTTATAGGATGCAAGAGGCCAAAAAGTTTGGGTACATATGATTTGAAGATGCTGTATTAGTATTTGAGTTGTCTAATACTTACTATTTAACTGTTTGTTGTAAAAAAGTTCTGAGTTTTGAGCTTCCGTCACATCCAATGAATACTGCTTCAGGTGACGTTGATATGCCAGTACTAGGCTGCACCAGGCCTCAAGCTGTTTTTTAAATGTTTCAATATTTGGTTGTACTCTGAATATAAAAAACAAAATTTAGGGTTAGGTCTACTTCTGAACAATGTAAATATTAATCTGTGGAATTTATATAGACCATTATAAATCAACAAAGAACTGTTAGACTATGGTGGGTGATGTGATGAACAGCTGGCAACAGTCATGGCAACAGTCATTTGGTCTATTAGTTCAAAACATTCGTAGGTGTCGACATTCATTTTATTTATTTTTTTGTCCCTATTGTCTACCAAATTTTTTTTTTACCTTTGCAAAAAAGAAATTTAAAAAATCACCAAATCTCGATAAAATTAAAATAAACAATTATTGTTTTACATTTCTGG
Source organism: Anisus vortex (assembly GCA_949126835.1). NCBI lineage: Eukaryota > Metazoa > Mollusca > Gastropoda > Planorbidae > Anisus > Anisus vortex. The sequence goes on from OX421506.1 coordinate 26,828,005, forward strand.
TTAAAATTGTATTTATATCTTTGTATATAGGCCTACTGTAAATTTAGGGCTTCATAGTACTGGCGAAGCAGCGTTCACCAGTTTCTGTGGACACAGCATACTAGGTGATTGTGGGGCCAGCACAATGCACAGCCACCTTTACTTTACCCCAACTAAAGTCAGAGCTGGGTAAACTCAGGGACACTCTCTAGACCCTGAGAAAAATTCTAGTCTTCACCAGGATTCGAAGCAAGGACCTTCAGTACGCATGTCGAACGTGCTTCCGCTCAGCCTCAGTGTCCCTCTATTTAGGGCTTAGGGCAAGTAAATCAGTATTGAAAATAACAGTGATTATAAAACATAAGCAGGGCTGCCTACCCACACAAAAAATTCTCAGTAACAAAAGCCTGAATTGTCAGTAGCAAGACCTTCTTGTCAGTGACACTTTAAAAAAACACATTAATAAGCGTTTTCTAACGATATATAATCAGACTCTCGCATATATATATATATTGTGTGTGTGTGTATTATATACAGCAAAGTGAGTGTCATTTTTAAAAAGACAGACTGTTGCAGAACATCATCAAGTTTAATACCCTTGCATGTAAAACTGTGTCTCCAGACAAAGAGAGCCACCCATACAAGCTTCCAATGTTTCCTTAAGAAGCTCTTTGGTCAGTCTTTGTCTTTCACGGTGGTCTGAGCTGAATGGAAGAATGGTGGCTAATATAAGCATGACCATGGACATATATTTAATAAGAACTAGTCCTTCTTTATCCTTCATCACCAGTTCTGTTCATGTGATATCAATAGCTACTTTTGTAGAAATGTCTCAACCTTTATAACTAACAAATGTTGCTATAAAACAGAGTGACAAATCTTTTATTATTGGACTACAGTTTTAGTAGCTAAGGGAAATTGTTGAAATGATCCAATATCATTGCTACCATCTGTAGAAATTGTAAATGGAACTGTTTCATCCTTTGGTAGGAGGGACTATTTTACACTTAAAAAACAGATAGTTTGATTTGCTACATTCAAATGTAGGTATGGTTGACTCAGGAAACATTTCTATTTTTAAGTCAGAAGTAAACGTATGTGCTGCACAAAGAAGTATAAAAAATATCCCCTTCTCTGGCTAAGCTGATGTATATTCCTGTTAGGGATGTTAATAGGCCTATCTGCTTATTTTCAGTTCCTAAAATCCTATCCTAAAATCCTATCATAAATTAACTTTCGTCTCCCCACCCTTATCCCTCCCTAGAAAAACGACAGGCCGGCTGGTTAGGACAAGTCTAGATCTATACTTAAAAAAAAAAAATTCCAAACACTAAACCTAATTAATAGATCTAGTAGGCCTTAAGAACATTGACCTATTTACCATTCGCTGCCACTGCAATCCTAGCCTTTACCAGTATTCAAACCCAGAACCATCCCTATACCAGCCAAATGCCCTGCTGCTCTGCTACCGTGCCCCATCTATATATATAGTGTGTTATAAGTCTAGACTTAACATATATACTTTGTCAGGCTTAAAATGTAACGTTTGTGTTAAATGTAAAAAAAATATTTTTAAGTTCAAACAACTTTACTTTGTGTAAATTTAGTTTAAAACTATAGGCCTAAATAATACTGTTGTGTTGCCGCAGAAAGTATCCAAACAGTCAGAAATCAGAAAATAAACAAGAAAATGTTATTCAAATTTAGGGACTTATATATATATATATATATATAGGCCCTATAGACTATAGCAGGAATCGGGAACCTATGGCTCGCGAGCCAGATGTGGCTGCATCTGGCTTGCAGACAAATGTTTGATTCTAAAAAAATATTATTTTAGACTCATTTGATCTACATATGGCAGGTTTCACAAAATGGCCACCAAATGATGGAGATTTATTGTTTATTTAAAAAATAAAAATTGTTGATACAAAATGCTGTTTTTTTTACTTGTATGTGTTTATATGTCCATAAAGTATCAGCTGCATCAGTATTGTATGTTTTAATTATATTTTTGTGTTGTTTATATTAATTTAAACACCCTCAAACGTTACATAATCCACCGATCCCATTTCCCGATTTTTTTTATACATTTGAAAATCACTTACCAGGAATAAATAAAGCCGAAATATTAGGTTTTTTTAATGTTTAACATTCATAAACATGTTTATTTTCCCTAGGCCACCATTAGAAGCACAAAAAAATGTTTATCTTTTGAAAAAAACGTGTTTTAAAAAGCCCTAATTTTTACAGCCTATCGGTGGATTTTTTCCGCCGCCGAGACTAAGTCTAAAACTAGATCTAAAATAAGATTTATCTATGTAATTTCGTAAAACTCTTTTAATTTTAACCAGAAATTTAATTATTTTCATAAAAACAAAGTTTGTTTTAAATATTTAGCCGAAGAATTCATTTTATTAGTAAATAAATGAAAATCGATTGGTACAAAAAAGGCTTCGGACTAGCAAAGATAACGTTCGCTGTAAAAACAAGATTTGAGATTACGGTCAATTTAAATGCACACGTGCGAATTATAGAATGTAAATCCGATTGGATAGCTTAAAAATTACATTTGATGCACTTTTTGAGTTCGCAAAAAGAGGATTTTTTTTTTTTTTTTTAACTCCATTCGGTGCAAAACGTTCGCTTTTTGGAACGTTCGATCGATGTCGAAAAAGTATTTTCTAAAACACTATTTACACATTTATTTTCCGATTTCCGACTATTTGTGTACTATCTACGGAAACAATATACTATTATTTATAGTTTTAAACTAAATTTACGCAAACTATTGTGGTTTAAACGTTAAAAATCCTTTTTTTCGCTTTTAACACACACGCTTTGTTTACGTCCAATAAAGCCACGTTTTTTTCAAAATGGCGGCGACTTCGGTAGTTCTAGACTTTATGATGCCCGAGTGTGAAATCACGTTTTATTGTAAAAATAATAATAAAACACAACACAAACACTGATATATTTACGTTTTGTGAGTTTATTTGTCATAAAAGTATCAATTTCAACAATATTGTGTGTTTTAATGCTAGTTTGATGATGTTTAGTCTAACTCATTTTGTAGCCCCAGGAACTTTTTGATAGAGGGAATTTCCCAATTTTTAAATGATTAATTATAAAATATTGAAATATCAGCTGACTTTATAAGTGTCATATTTGGATTTCTGGGCTTTTAGGCTTTAAAATGACATATAATACTATACTATAGCTTAACATTATTTAAAAAAAAAAAACTTAAAAAATGGGAACTCCTGAAATCCTTATTGTGAAACCTGCCATATTATTTGCATAGGCCCTATCAATATTAATTGCACAATTGAGCTAAAGTCTACTGCAGCTCAGCATCAGAAGTGGTAAAGGAGATAACCTCTGCTGACCTAAAAGATATAAAAATAACAACCCTGCATTCATTGTAATTAAAGGGAAATTTACTTGAATTTTTAGTTTTAAACATAATGTATGGCTCTCACAGAACTACTTTTCAAAATAGGCTATATGGTGTCCACATATATGGCTCTGTCAGTCAAAAAGGTTCCCGACCCCTGGTCGGGCTTTATTGGGTTGTATTTAGACTATTATTTGGTGTTTCTAAATTAATTTAGAGTTTGATATTTAATTAAATGGCTTCCTTATGATTTTATGATTATGTCTTATGTAACTTAGGCCTATGTATATTAATAATAATATTACTTAGCTACTTTACTCTTTGCCCTTCTGTCCTCTAGTGTTTCTAGGTTTAGAGATATAAAAAAAAATATTCACCTGTCACTAGTCTCTCCGTGTTATGTTAGTGAAAAGTTAAGTGTAGTGTGTTGTAGTGTAGAGTGTAGTGTAGCCAGTGAAAGTGTAGGCGTAAAAAAAAATACTATTTTTTTTGTTACGAAGATCAATGGTCACAATCTAACTAGACTAGGTCTAGTCTAGTCTAAATCAAAGAAAAAAATATGTCCACGCAAAATACACTTACGTAAAAAACGGAGGGAATTTATACTGCCAAGGCCAATCAAAATCAACCATCTTTTAAAATTCAATTATCCTGAATAAATTATTGCTTTGTTTATAAACATTTGATGTTAGAGTAGACTTTTTCCTTCTCTCTTCCTTATTAATTATTATTTATAAATTAGAGTTATAGTCCTTGGCGTACTCGTATCCGATAAAAAAAATATCGTAAGCTAGTAACTTAAAATGTATCCAATTTCTTTAAAAAGGATAAATCATAAATGATAAAATATACTAGATTTATTCGACATCGTTGGATATAAATACTTAAAGCCATCTGTAAACTTTGCATTCAAAATATTGCAAGTCAATAGTGCCAAGTACAATAAAAAATGTAACGTAAACTCGATTACTTCTCCGTTAGAAACGGAAATACATCTAGTTAGGCTAGCTAATTATAGCTCAAAATATGCGAGAATCGGTCCACATTTTTATCATCCAAATGTTATTCTTTAGTTTTGATAAAATAAAATACGTGTAGCTCAGAGAATATGAACGAAAAATACATTTATTTTAACAAACATCGCTATTACCAATCAATTTACGCATTTTGCACCAAAAAAAAGGGTTGCCATTTTTGTTTAGGCCTATTAGTATTATAATGAATCTGTTAATGTTTCGTCTTTCATTTTGATTTATATATATAAAAAAGTGTTATAAATTATTTACTTAATAGCATTCATTGAGGTAAAAAAAAAAAAAAAAAATAATAATAATAAATAATAACGGTGCTTATATAGCGCATATCCCGTTGGTGACAGTTCTACGCGCTGACTGAACTAGCAGATTATTGTATTCCTAATAGGACAATAAAGAGACTAAAATGTATCGAAATCTTACAAAGAGATCTAGGTGAATTGCAAAAATGGTAAACTGATTGGAGTATGCCAATGCTATGTAGGCCTATAATAATAATAATAATTAATCATTGGTCATATATAGGCCTATAGTGCCTCACTCCATGCTAATGCAAGCATGCTGAGCGCGCTCATAAAAACGAAACGACACTAACACTCTAAAATAGTTTAAAGCAAGGTTTTTTGCCGATGGAGGCACGAAACGACAATAGCATTCTAAAATAGTTATCTTATATACAAGCTAAATTGCCCGGGAACAAAACAACAGGTCTGTATAAGCTACAGATAAAAAATTGTATAAACTATAATAATAGGTAATAATAATAATAATAATAACGGTGCTTATATAGCGCATATCCCGTTGGTGACAGTTCTATGCGCAGACGACAGTTACAGAATACAGACAGACAACGAAATATGTAGTAATACGCTAATTCTGCTGACGAAATAGGTTGGGGAAGGCCACTAGAACATTTTCTTTGAATATTATTTGATACAATTCTATATGCGACAATGTGGATTTTTTGTAAGGCCTATTAGTTTGTCTCACATATGTGTGGAAATGAAATAATTATTCAGTAAGATTTTGGTTGACATCTTCTGAGTATTCTTGCATTAACACCTCAACACCTCTTTGAAGTTCTACCTTTGATAATCTAAGATCGGCAAGAAAGGAAAATATTTTCACTACATCATCTTAAACAGCAGCATTTCTTCCAAAATTTGATTCGAGTGCATCTAATATAGGAATAACTGATTTGATCCTAAATTTATCCTTTGAAGAGAGTTCGTAAGGCATCACCAGGGTCAGATGAATTTTTGTAATTTTATTGCCTTTTACTTCTTATTACCGTCTGGTAGTTCTATATTCAGTATTTGGCAACGTGGTTTTTGCTTGTTGCTCAAGTTCCATAATTTCAAGTAAAATATCCAAAAGTGACCTGTATCAATCTGCACAACTACTAAGTAAAATAGTAGGGCTTTGAAGAATGTTATTTACTCTTGAAAAATGTCTCAGTATTCGATTCCAGACATGGCATAAACACGAATTCAAATTCTTCCATCTTATCAAAAATATTGTTGGCCCTCAATCTAGAATCACCCTTTGTATTATAATCTGAATGTAAATAATTGAGTGCATAGGTGATATTGAAATTTTCTAAAATAGCTTCTGTAGCTTTTGAGTGTGCCTCCCACCTAGTGTCTGATAAATACTGGGCACTTTAGAATGAGGTTTCAAATATGATTTCAGAACTTTCAGAACTTTATTGAACTTTATTTCTCCTTATTTTCGGTCCAGTGTTTCAGTGTTCACTGTATTTAGAATAATGTAATTTTAATTTTGCTAACAATTTGAATGTAGGCATCTCTTGATCTTGAGGCCCTATGCTGATGCCTTGATAGCCTATAGGAAAATCCGGCCCTTTGGATAACAGATAATAAGATAACATATATAAGAATTCATAAGATATAAACCTATAAGATAAACCTATAAGCTATAGATAAGATACAATAATGGATAACAGATAAGATAACATATTTTAAAGAAAAAATATAGGCCTACGATAACTTATCGGGGAAACTTAAAAGATAACATTTATTATACGATAACATACTCGATAACATATAGGATAACACATTGCACAATAAATAATGAACATCTCAACGTAGAACTCTGAAAGAAAATACAAACCTGGATTTAAAATTGCGCACCATAAAGTAACGCGCTAAAAAGACAGACGTGAAGATTTGTAGTGCACTACAAACAGGAAGCCTCCATTCACATAGTTGTTTGTTTCCTGAAATGTGTTTTTCCCCCCTATGGCACACAGAGGCAAACAAAGAAAGAGATGGGGGAGTGTGTGTGTGAAGTCTGAGCCATGAATTATCCACCAACTTTGTAAGTACAGATAAACGTATTCAGATAAAAGGCATGGGATGGGTTGCCTGAATAAAATAGGAAAACCAGTAACATTATTTAAAACATTAATTATTAATAAAAATGCAAGTCTAGACTTGGATTACGGATAAGCGTAGGGCGCAATAATCTTCTTTATAGACGGAGCGTCTGTAATATATAAGATAAGATATGGAATATTTATACAATTTAAATTGAAATAGCATTAGCAAAACATTAGTTAGTTCATATTCTACGGGTTTTATCCTTCCATTCTTATATGTTACAGACCCTACTTCTATACAGAAGATAATTGCGGCTACGCTTCTTGTATATGGGATGAGAAAAGTGTTTCTGTACTTATGTTTATCTCAGCATTGTAAAACATTGTTATTGTAATGTATTTCAAAGTTAGAATTAGAAAATTATACTTGAATGCCTTATGTATTATTACTACTTTACAATTTGTCCTTCTGTCCCCTAGTGTTTCTAGGTTTAAGTGATTTAACTATTGGTGTTACTCTTGTCAGTTGTGAATATTCACTAGTAGCCTAATGAACATTGCAGCTCTTTTCTGAATTTTTTATGATCAGCATCATACCCTTCCACTCAGATCCAGATGATATGTGTTTTTCTTTCATGCTTGGACCGAAATAAGCAACAAACATGGACAGTTACCCATGGCACCATTGGCTGAAGGGCCATCGAAATACTCTACCAAAAGTCAAAAGTAAAAAAACAAACAACTTAAGACATTTTTTTAATGAGAGAGAGAGAGTCCCTTTAACAACAGACAAATATGTAGCGCGTATATTTCCAAAGCTCTGCGAAGCGTTTAGAAGATCTTGGGAGCGCTGTTGTTCACTGGGCGCCAGCAACTTCTGAGCCGGCCCTTCTCGGACCCCCAAGCTGTCACAGATCCGCGCCACCACATCATCTATCTATGTCATGCTGGGTCTGCGCCTTCAGTAGATTTTGTCTCAAAGATTGGTGATGATATTATATGAAATTAATAATAACAATAATGGTAATTTTTATAAAACTTCTATTATCCATGCTATTAAATTTAGCATGCTCAGTGCGCTCTTGGTGTGAATTGCAGTGGCAGTTGTATTAGTATGTAAGGCACACATCCACTAGCCAAAGAGAAAGACTCTTTTGTCTGAGATTCTCCCAGTTGTCTGAGACAAGCTGTTCCATACAGAAGGCACTCCTCTATTCTTAAGCATTCTCTATATATGGCCTGTCAATGGTAGCTTGTCTTTTTGTTTAGAATTCACATTAATTCAATGCAACTAGTGTATGATCGTGGCTAGGTATAGATATAAATTTAAAAGTAGGACGATATTTTCCCCAACTATAATCAATGTATCACAAACTTCGTTACATGTTTACACTTAGGGGCGTATTTATGAACGTTCTACGTTCTACATGGAACAGCCCCCTCCACCACACACACACAAAAAGGGATCCACACATCGCATAACCCAGACTAACGGAGCAATGTCGGAAGGCTGGGGCGGGGCCACGAGGGCCTCCCACGTAAATTTGGCCCTTGGAAACATGGCCCCCAGACTCCTAAATACGGCCCTGTTTAAACTAAATACTTACAAGCACGTGTTGGGCTACTTACATAAGTGAGCCATCGTTCGTAAACGCCATCATAAAATATGTAGAGGAAAAACGGGGGACACTTTTATATTTCAAAGGATGGGCATGGCTTTACGTCTGTTAATAAATTTGTTTAAGTATTCCAGCAATGGGCAATTTCTGAAGTCACGGCTGCAATGAGAATGTAGAATGGCGAATATATAGAAAGCTAGATTGATAGATAGGTAGACTCAGAGAAAGAGATAGAGAGAGAAAGAGAGAGACGCAGAAATGTTTAACCCAGCGGGCACACCACGTCGTATCGACGGGGAAAAACGTGGTTTCCACGTGTTTTCGTTGTTTCCCTGTATTTTGCCCACTGGTAAGTTACATCGAGAGAGGCAGAAATAGAAAGAGAGAGAGAGAGAGGAAGCAGGCAAAGAGATAGATATGGAGGCTATTTTTGCTAAGAAAGTTCTGATTTGGAGGAAATATTTTATCAGAATGTACATTTTCCAATGCAATATCATCTTTCTAATTTTCACGAACAGCCCTGTTTCTCCATACTCTGGTTTTGAAGGGCAATGAAAAAAATCAAATAGAAAAACAACAGCAGCTGTGTGTTTATTGTTTCGGAATCATTCAACTGTATCCTGTGTGAATCGGTAGCGGTGGTCTCTTCTGTACATTCGCTTTCCTAAAACGTGCCTGTGTGCTGTGTAATGAGTGTGTGTTATGTAATGAGTATGTGCTGATAATAAGTGTGTGCTGTGTAATGAGTGTGTGCTGTGTAATGAGTGTGTGCTGTGTTATGAGTGTGTGCTGTATAATGAGTGTGTGCTGATAATAAGTGTGTGCTGTGTAATGAGTGGGTGCTGTGTAATGAGTGTGTGCTGTGTTATGAGTGTGTGCTGTGTTATGAGTGTGTGCTGTGTAATGAGTGTGTGTTGTGTAATGAGTATGTGCTGTGTTATAAGTGTGTGCTGTGTAATGAGTGTGTGCTGTGTAATGAGTGTGTGCTGTGTAATGAGTGTGTGCTGTGTTATGAGTGTGTGCTGTGCTATGAGTGTGTGCTCTGTAATGAGTGTGTGCTGTGTAATGAGTGTGTGTATAATAAGTTAGCTTTACGTTAATTCTTGAAAATCTGTCCGAGTTTGCATCTCGTCAACTTTGTCAACGTTAATTTAAAAAGACCCATGAATGGTATATGAATCTATGACATCTGTTGATAATAGAATATAAATATATATATATATATATGTAGTAAATGTTCTAGTAAGTGTAATATGTTGTCTACAAGTTTATAATAATTGCTCTGCACAAGCAGCACATTACCACGGTATATAATTGAACCTCCCCCCCCCCTGCTGAAGATATTATATCATTATCCTGTCACCATAAAGGTCGAATGTGTGTCTGTGTATGTGTGTAGACCAGCGCCCCCTCCCTCTCCCCCCCCCCCCCTCTGTGAAATGCGATGTGCTTACTTAAATTGTCTACTTTTTTTAAAATCACGTCACCCTTTTTTTTACCGCCCCCTTTTCAGCAAACCCCACAACGACCTTCAATTTCTGTGACCTGATGCCACCGACTGTCGCACGGGAAATGTACCGTGAAACTGTCGGTGGTAGCACCCTGCACCACCCCCCCTCTCCCACCATACCCCCACATTTTTTGTTACATTTTCGTTTGTGTGTGTGTGTGTTGTTGTTTTTTTATTTTTTTTTATTCACGGCTTGAAAGTCTTCCATCGCCTTAATCTGTTCATAAGCTGGCAAAGTTGTTTCTAACAACCTGTCACCCTTATAGCAAATCGGTTACAGTGTCTATTGGTACTACTTTATTTAATATTGGTTGTTTGTTGTAATCGCGTGACTCTTACGTAGATAATGTGTGACGTAATACGATGCTGCCAAGTTTAAGTCAACTGTTATCTTTTACCAAGGAGGAATATTTATAATCTATATATTATATCGTCTCTTATCAGTGCCGTTCATTGTTGATGAAGCAAAAAACATTCTGACGGATACTTTTGTGAGTTTTCACCGGCTAATGTGTCATTTATATTTTTGTTGATTCTTACGAATGAGTCTGTACAGCGTGTCACGGAACCAAATTGCAATAGTGTCATTTATTGATGATTCTTGTTGGTATTTGTATAGGGTTGCCTGGTGTCCGGTTTTATGCCTGACAGTTCGGTATTTCATTAGATCGTATGACATAAAATACGTTTAAAACATTATTTTTTAAATTATCGGCTATTTTTAACAATATAGATCTTCCCCGTTTTCCAATGAGAAGTACTGGCCCCTCTTGGAATTTTACTCTATCATATATCAAATTAATGGGGCATGTTGGCGAGCGGCAGCGCGTTCGGCTGGCGTTCGAAAGGTCCTGGGTTCAAATCCTGGTGATTCTTTTCCTGGTTTGGAGGGGGTCCCTGAGTCTACACAGCTCCGATGGGTACCTGACCTTAGTTGGGGTAAAGTAAAGGCGGTTGTGCATTGTGCTGGTCACACAAACACCCAGTATGCCGTGGCCACAGAAACTTGTGAGCGCCTGGGGCATGGGACTTAATTGGCGCCTATAAAAAATGTCATATTTTCATTTTCATTTATCAGTAAGCCTACAAATGTAGAAGTGTCAGTTTGGCGCCTACACAAACTTAAGTGCCCAAGGGCGCCCCCCTCCCTCGCCTGCTGTACATGTAAGTGGATGCCTGTGTTAAACTTGGTCTCCGTTGTTGCTATATTCATATACATTATATTTAGTTTACCACGGGAAAACGCGTGCAAGGATATAGATAATATAGATAGTTCTATGCCCGGCTAGAAAACTTAAAGGACATTTACCCAGCGAAGAGCGTTTACCTGAGCTCGGGGAGGCTAAGGCATAGATATTTAGCCGGTCGTCAACCCGTGAGAGATAGTGTGTCACGCAAGGATACGCGCTTAAACGATTCCACCCACGTGAACCCACCAATAACGGGGGGCAGATGCAAAACCCAGTAGGCCAAATCTTGCAGTGAATAGAATCCGTAGTAGATTCCGTAGGCGGAACATGTGTCTGGTGTCATTGAAGGGAACCGGGAACGGGAAATCTTTCTGTAGTGTTTCTATGTTGTTTTTTTTTACACCTAAGCTTTTTTTTTTTAAATGACAACTGACATTACCTGGCGCCTGGGCATTGCGCTGGCCACCATGTCCGCTGTCATTCCGAGCACACCATCCACGCCTTTTCGTCTACACTTTGAGGTTACCAACATTAGCGTTTTCTTTTAAACATTTATGCTGGCTGTGTTTATCGGGCCTTGTCAACTTTCTATGTTTTCAGTGGAAAGAAGAAAATTTAGAAATTGACTTTCTTTATCACTCTCCCCGCTCCTCTTCTCTACTCAGATGTCTATATGTTTTCCTACTCTTTATCATTTACACTAAACTCTCTACCCACCCACCCCCTCTCGTAAGTCACTTTCTCACATTTAATTTTATATTTTCACTCCTTAGAATATTTTCTCTAAACTCTACCATTAAAAACATAAACTCTTACAACACCGCGACTCCTAAGATAACAAAGCATTTATCAACTTTTTCAAGGTAGAAAAGTATTCTTTTTTATTACAGTTAGCTAATAGTGACATAATTTCATAAGACTTTAAAAAAAAACTCTTGCTGCTAACTTCTTCTTATGCCGTGGCCACAGAAACTGGTGAACGCTGCTTCACCAGCCCCATCATTGGTTTGGTCCGAAGGGCACTGCACTTTTAACCTCTTCTTATTTGCCATTCAATGTTTATATAAAGCACTTCTTTAAAAGGTCATAAATTATCATTTCTTCATCTTTTCTTTTTCTAAAAACATTCAGGTTGATCCAGGCAAATTCACGAGGTGATCAAAATCAGCCCGTTAAAAAATAGAGCTCACACGTCATGTCCTCGTTCAGAGCCACCAACAGCCCGGATTCGTGTTCCATCTTCATCATCATCGTTTCTTGACATCAAAACACCAACAACCAACCACCCAACAGCAGCTACAACAAGATTCAACAAAGTGACACGGCAACAGCACATTTTTTTAAATCTTTGCAATAGAAACATCCCCAGCACTAAACATCTAAAGAAAGTGTTTGGCTCCAAACACATCACTTGTTTAGACATCATTGACGCAAATCTTTGAAAGTCTTGGACATCGGAGTTTTTGGAATTTCTGGTAAAGGTCTTGTTGTTGTTTTGTTTTTTTTGTTTTTTTTATAATGAGGTTCATGTGTGAATTTATCAAGATAGAAAATTATGTTTGCTTCTCTCAACTTGAATTAAACTATTTCTAAAAACAACATTTTGGTATAGTAATAATAATAATAATAATAATAATAACGGTGCTTATATAGCGCATATCCCGTTGGTGACAGTTCTATGCGCAGACGACAGTTACAGAATACAGACAGACAACGAAATATGTAGTAATACGCTAATTCTGCTGACGAAATAGGTGAGTCTTCAGCCGGCTCCTGAAGGTGTCATAGCTAGGGCTCTGGCGAAGCTGTAGAGGGAGGTGATTCCAAGCGGACGGTCCTGCGTAGGAAAATGAACGTTCGCCAGCGGACACTAGCCTGACACGAGGGATCCGCAGAGTAAGCGCGTCAGATGCCGAACGAAGTGGGCGGGACTGGGTGTAGAGCTCCATACAAGAGCGAAGATAATCCGGGGCGCAGTTATTCAGGCACCTATAACAGAGGGAAGCCAGCTTATATGAGATCCGGTTGTTGATGGGTAGCCAGTGCAGAGATCGCAGCAGAGGATTGATATCATTTGACTTCTTCTTCTTGAGAACTAGTCGGGCTGCGCAGTTCTGGATACGTTGGAGTTTTTGAAGGGAGGAGGCCGAGAGACCAGCCAAAAGCGAATTACAATAGTCCAAGCGGGAAAATAGGAGAGAGATGATGAGCTTAACACAAGCTTCCTTGGTGAGATAACGACGAATGGCGGCAATACGACGCAGATGGAAGAAGCAGATTTTGGTGAGGAAGGAGATGTGGGTTTGCATGGACAGCGTGGAGTCCAGATAGACGCCAAGGCTTTTGATAGTCGGAGAGAAAGGCACAGTTGCATCAGCCAGCTGAAGATCGGACACAGTGAGGGACACGACCCTCTGTCTCGAACCGACGATAAGAGCTTCAGTCTTCTCACTGTTAAGCTTCAACTTGTTTTCCGTCATCCAGCTCTGGATGTCCAGGAAACAGATGGAGATGGAAGCAAGGAGCCTGTCGAAGTCCTCAGGCTCTGCACTGTTATACAGCTGGGTGTCATCGGCGAAAGAATGATATTTGAGGTTGTGGCATTCGATGACAAAGGATAGGGGTTGAGTGTAAAGGGTGAAAAGAAGTGGACCGAGGACAGACCCCTGCGGCACACCATAGCAGACGTGAACAGGCTGGGAGAATATGGACTCAATCATAACGGTCTGGGAGCGATTCTGAAGATAGTTCATGAACCAGGAGAGGGCGATGTCATGAATGCCAAATGTAGACCTGAGGCGATCAATTAGTTGGTGGTGGTCAATCGTATCGAAGGCAGCAGATAAATCAAGCTGCACAAGGGCAGAGACGAGACCTCTGTCTGAGGCGTTTAGGAGGTCAGTGGTGATCCGCAGAAGCGCTGTCTCAGTGCTGTGATGGTGGCGATACGCAGACTGGTGCGCGGGCAGAGACAGATGGGCATTTAACTGCTCAAGGACAACACGCTCCAGGATCTTGGAAAAGAAGGGTAGGTTGGATACTGGGCGGTAGCTCTTGCACTCATTTACATCGAGTCCGGGCTTCTTTAAGAGTGGGCGGACAATTGCGGATTTGAAGCAGTCCGGGACCACGCCCGTGGATAGAGAGGTGTTAATAATATCTGTGATGAACGGCAGAAGCTTGTCCAAGCACTTGGCAAACAGGAAGCCGGGCATAGGGTCAAGCTCACAGGTCTTGATGGGGGTCCTTGTGATGATGCGCTTGACAAGGTCAATGGTTACAGGAAGGAAGCAGGTGAGATGGGAGCCCGAGAAAGTAGGAGAGGGTGGAGATGGGCTGTAGACATCCTGATCCAGGGAACAGCGCAGAGTCGCAATCTTTTGCTGAAAGTACTGTGAGAAGTGATCAGGGAGGTCGTAGGGTGGGCGGGTGGTGGGGAGGGGCGTTGAGGTAGAAGAGCCAAGAAGGGAGGATAAGATTAAGTGAAGCTCCCCGGGCGACGAGGCATGCTTGATGCGGTCTTTAGAATTATTAATAAATAATGAATTTTGAATAATTAATAAATTATAAAACTATTTTAGAATAGTATGCATTTTAGTCATGCATTAGCTTTAAGAATATTTTGATCTGGGCCCCCTGCAAGAAAAAAAAACGACAGTTTATAAATGTATATTATATATATATTTTTATGATCTTTAAATATTGGGATTGTGCGTTCAGGGGCGTTCAATAGGAATTTACCAATGCGTACCATAAAGTTTCAGTTAAAAACTGGGTCGGGGTAGGGGATTTGGCTGAAAATTTGACAGAATGTTTTGCCCAAAGCTTAACGTCTATGTGCAAAGTTTCAGATATTATAACGGATAATGGTTCAATTAGTCTTCCGAAGGTCGGGTCGGTCGCCAGGCAGCCATACAGCCAGAAATACGTAAATATACAGGATATCAATACTACAATGTATTCATGTTATAAAGCGTTAGTGGTTAATGGGCTCAAGTTTCGAATCTGATGATAAAAAGACGTGATCTTTGTTTGCTCCATTTTAGACCATATATGAACAATTAAAGGGGGCCTTGGTTATTGTGCTCGAATACACAACCCTCTCTTACACTAAGGCCGATGAAAACCGGTGAGGTTTCCAGCCTCAGCTTTCTAAATTCAGCTATCCATCCTCAGCTTTCCAGTATCAGCTTTCTAGTGTCAGCTTTCCAGCCTCTTTCCAGTCTCGGCTTTCCAACTTCAGCTTTCCAGTCTCAGCTTGCCATCCCCAGCTTTCCAGTCTCAGCTTGCCATCCCCAGCTTTCCAGTCTCAGCTTGCCATCCTCAGCTTTCCAGTCTCAGCTTGCCATCCTCAGCTTTCCAGTCTCAGCTTGCCATCCTCAGCTTTCCAGTCTCAGCTTGCCATCCCCAGCTTTCCAGTCTCAGCTTGCCATCCCCAGCTTTCCAGTCTCAGCTTGCCATCCTCAGCTTTCCAGTCTCAGCTTGCCATCCTCAGCTTTCCAGTCTCAGCTTGCCATCCCCAGCTTTCCAGTCTCAGCTTGCCATCCTCAGCTTTCCAGTCTCAGCTTTCCAGACTTCAAAATTGAGAACGTGATATAGCAAAGGGGGAAGAGAGAGAGAGAGAGAGAGAGAGAGAGAGAGTGGGGTGGGGAAGAACAAAAGAGAGAAGAGGAGAGAGAGAACGATAGAGAGAGATGCACGGGGGGGGGGGCAGAGGGAGACCTAGAGCCAGACATTAGAGAGAGAGGGAGAGAGAGCAATAGAGAGCGTGAGATAAAGTGAGAGAAAGAGAGAGGTGAGAAAGCAGGAGTGCAAAGAAGTATATGCTCGTCTAGATTATCATACTTTTAAATTTGTTTATTGTATGCATACCTTTGGTGATTTGCATGCCTCATTGTTTTAAATTTTTATATATTTTTTAGCTGACTGCTATGGGCATAACGTCGTTTGATTCACACTCTGGGCAGTCACGCTCTTATAGCGGATCACACGGTACGACTTTACATCATATTGAATGTCAACGAGTTAGTACGTTAGTTTTCTTAGTGAGCTATTGAGCGAGTGACTGATTGAGTGAGTGATTTAGTGAGTCAATCAATTAGTAGGTTAAAAGTTAATCATATCATTATATAGTTGGATGGTTTGTTAGGTATTCACACAGTCAGTTGGTGAAGCTTTTTCAAAATATTTATTCATGCCAGCTGCGATTCGGTGGGCCCTTTTGAAATGAAGTGGCACGGTAGCCTAGCGTCAGAACGCTCTTCTGCTGTCATACCGAAGACTATAATAAGATGGACCGCTTGCCTTAATATTTCTATTTGATAACTCGAAGGATTTCCTTTCGGAATTCCCGATTCTCTTTTGTATTGTACACTTCCGTTTTATTTAATCGTTATGATTTTCTCAATGGAAAGTTAAAATTAAAATCGAAAGTCGTATACAGCGAAAACCTTTAGGCAGCCATATGAGTCATTTAAGACAGCGTAATTGGCTGGGGATAAGTAAGGCAGGGGTATTGTTCTGGCCACACTATCCCATAGTATGCTTTGGCCACAGAAAGCTGTGAACGCTGCTTCACTTGCCATATAGATTACTTTGCTCTGAAAGGGAAACTCACTTCTCGAATTTTCGTCTTCTTTTTGTCACATTTTATTGTTACTGTCAATCTTTTCCAGGTGTGTTTTAGAACACCCCTTTTTCCCCGCCATTATTCTATATATCGAACGCAGTTCTTGCTACTAAATTGGCTGGCAAGCTGCAAAAAAAAACAACCTGTCCAAACAATTCCATTCACCCGAATTATTTTCTGCCAGTTGTGTCATTTCCGTTTCTCTGAAAATGATTAAAGACCAGAAGGTCTTCAGGTTGCGGCTCAAACCTTAGTTTTGCAAATTTTACATCTTCCTTTTCCAGTATTTAGACCCAAAAAGGAATAATTCTAAAATATGGCTATTGAAGATCTTTACTTTGGTCTAAAATCTGGCCTTATACCAATGTTATGGAAGATATTTAGTTTGGTCTAAAAGCTGAGGTCTTATACCAGTGCTATGGTAGACCTTTAGTTTGTCTAAAAGCCGAAGTCTTATACCAGTACTATGGTAGACCTTTAGTTTGTCTAAAAGCCGAAGTCTTATACCAGTGTTATTGAAGACCTTTAGTTTGGTCTAAAAGCCGAAGTCAAGTCTTATAACAGTGCTATGGTAGACCTTTAGTTTGGTCTAAAAGCCGAAGTCTTTTGCCAGTGCTATGGAATACCTTTAGTTTGGTCTAAAAGCCGAAGTATTTTACCAGTACTATGGAAGACCTTTAGGTTGGTCTAAAAGCCAAAGTATTAAACCAGTGCTATGGGAGATCTTTTTGGACTAATAGTCAAAGCCTTTTGCCATTGCCCCCGAAAAGCCTTATTTTGGCCTGACATGCGAAAGTCGTATACCGTTGCACTACAAAAAATCATTACTTTAGTCCTAACATCGAAAGCTCCGCATCTTCTAATGGGGTTTTAAGCATTTTGAAAGTCAGCATATTCTATTGTTGTTAATTAGATTACCATCAACATATGTCGCTACTTTGCCACCACAAGTTTATTGAGACACATATTAAATAGAAACGTTGTATTACAATACTTACGCTAAACGTAATGAACGTTCTATGGTAGTTAAAATGGCTTTATTTTTTCTCTCTTTCTATCAAATTCAGAGCCAGGTGTCAGCGCAGACTAGATTGTCACTCTCGCACAGATTTGACACACTATGCTCTTTTTCGCCTTATGCGGAACATCTCTGAGCGTCGACGACGGAGAAAGCTACGTCCCTGCTTAAGAGATGGATGGCTTAGTGAAAAGTCTTAAGAACAGCAAAAACTCCCCGCTGGTTAAAAAAGCCATCGGAACTCGGAAAGGTCCCGCGTTGAGCGATGACGCCGAGGGAGTCGTGAAATGTTCCGATAAGCTGGATAAACGTTTCGCAAGAACAAAAATTTCTTCTAGGAAGTCACCAAACAAACAGTCGCAGCTAGCGTGGACCTCTGCGCGCGACATTTCGCCTAACTACACCACCAAGGAATTCGACCGTGTATCAGATGAGGGCGGGATCTCGGAGAATAAAGGGTGCGCAAAGGCCGCCGCCGCCGAGCCCCCTACTAGGAAGGGGAAAGAGGTGCGCCGTCACCCCAAGCAGAACTCCACCGTGAGGGCGAACGCCCAGAAGGTGAGGCCCCTGGCGACGGCAAAGAGTCGGACCAAGTCGGTGTCGCCGTCTCGTAGAAAGACCGCTCAGGGCAAGCGAATGAAGATCTCGTTTGATCAGAAGGAGTGGGCGCTCAGGCACAACAAGTACGGCAGGGCCGCCGACGCAGTCAGCCCAAAGGGGTTTCCCGCGGGCGGCACGTCAAAGGTATCAAAAAAGCTGGATAACGCCGAAAGTCTGTCAGAAAGTGGATTCACAAGTGACAGCGTGAGGCCGCTTTGCACCCCTAACCACATTCACAGCAGTTTCTCATCTGTATGCAAGCTTTCTAATGAAAGTTCAGCAGTGTACCCATTAGAATCCATGGAGTCCATGGCGACCATATCAGATCGCATATTCGTCAGTGATTCCTTTCCCGCCAGCTGCGCGACCGACTTTAGCCAAGGTACCAGCTTTATCGATGTTCAAGACTCGGACATCCTCCACAAAGACGACTCAAAAGAACTGAAAGAAAACCTAAATGGGCAGAAGCCCCAAGCTCATATAAAGAGCGCCAACGGTTCATCTTTTTGCAGCATCGCCCAAGCAGATCCCGAATACAAGGTCCGCGACGTGAATGACGACCAGAACGTTGACTTGATAAAGGACTCGAGGCACTCTGTTAAGGAACTCGGCGGAGCGCCGTTGGGCATCTCTGACACAGAAGTAAAACACCACCCGATAACGACTCGCCACGCCACAGATGGTGCCGCCAAAGAAAGATGTGGCGATGTAAGAGCGCGCCCTGGGAAAAAATATGTGAGCAGGTCTTCAGAGGAGCACCACTGCAGCTTCCAGTCTAACCTTGAGCGGTGCCAAAGGGTGAGAAAAGTAAACTCCATTGATGGCGACGGCAACATGCTCGACGAGGTACATGCAGCGGACCAGCCTTTCAGTGTTCACGGAAGAAGTCAGAGCAGTAAAGGGACTGTCCAGAAAAGGAAAAGCACCGAGCTTTTCAAAGTGCACGTTCACGCCCAAAATATTCACTCGACGAGGATGGTGTCGCCAAAGTCCAAGACGTCGCTGAAGAGCGCCAAGGACCTTTCGAAGTCCAACGGCGGAGACGCCGCTCTGAGAAAGAAGCAGTTCATTTCCCATAGCAGATCCGCGGGCAGGGACAGCGTGATTAAAGCCAGGTTGAGCCTAAGGCCCGATGCTCAAACTGACACCGCGAAAGAGGCGTGTGCAAACAATCCTACGTGTAAAATATCAGATGTGCACAAGTATGCTTCTAGGACAAGCCCAAGACAGTTCGTTGCCTCTAAGCAAAAGCAGTTCACAAGTTCCACAACCCAAAAGTCCAGACCCAAGCCTAACTACACCCAGGGGTTTGTCGACACAAAACTATGCGCCGCCGTAAAATCCAGATCTTATTTAGTCTCTGAGAAATATAATTCTGACAAGGCAACAAAGTCTAACAAGGTGACCTCTTTTGACCAACCCAGGGAAAGCCCGAAGACGTCTAACCCGAAACACCGCCAAAGCCCAAGGTCAATGCTCTTACGAGGACGAGACAGGGCTTATGAAGTCAATGCAGGCGATTGCTACAAAGACAAAAGTTCGCCAGAGAAAAAATCTAGGTTCGCCTCAAAATCTGTGGTGCCAAACAAATGCCAGACAGATGTCAGCAGTGAAGTCCAGCTTCGGTCGGCTCCGAATAGGAGTGAGCCAGTTTCCCTTAAACCAGCAGGGCAGAGGCTTAGTCAAAACAAACCCACTTCGTCTGCCTCCGTTGTCAAGATAAGAAGCAGCCGCGGAGACGGCCATAGCGAAAAACGCAACTCCGGAGCATCCCTCGTTATCACACCGCTCTACGGCAGCACGTCCCAAAACGCGACGCCGGCGGCCTCGAGGAACGGCCCCAAGTTCGCAGATAACCCGTCGCACGGCAACGAGTCCTGCAACAAAAGCACAGAGAGCATCATGCTCATAGCCAACATGCAGCTACAGAAGATCAAAGCGTTGACGTGTAGAAAGCCTGCGATCACACCGCGTTTGTCAAGAGCGTCGATGCTAAAGAGTAAGTCAATGCTTGATCAAGGGCGTCAATTGGAAATCGCGAAAACCAAGCGAGCGAGGTCTGTTGAGCCTAGAGAGGGTCGGGCTTCCGTTAAAGGCTCGCACGAGGACATACCAGCGGGGCTGAGAAGTCCAATAGTTTTAAAAGCTGTGCAGATTTTCCCACGTGGTGCTATCACTAAAGGGAAGGCATCACCCAGCGCGTGGGAGAGTCGACGTGCAGAAAACCTCAACAAGCATACTCACACACAACCAGCACTCAAAGAAAACCATAGCAGCTGTTACTTTAATCGCTTAATGGATAGCACGTTGAAGGAAAGCATGGCGCCTGTCGCGATCGAGTCGAAACTCAGGGAGGCTACTGTACCTGTGCACTCTGTACACATTCGCCACTATCCTTCCGGTGTGAAGTGCCGTTCCCCGGACAACGCTGCTAGTTACTGCAGACATGCACCGAACGTCGTTTCTCTACGAGATGACGCGTGGCCACACACGCATTTGCATAAAGAATTCGCCAAAAAAAAAGGAGGGAACGTCAGGGTTAAAAAAAGAAATTGTAACGTTGATATACAGAGCGGTGTAGCGGCCCTGCCGGAAAAAGAAACGGATAAAAAGTTGATACCATTGTCATCTGTACTTGAAGCTAGAAACGTAACGAACTCATTTGCTCCTTCGGCGTTCAGGCACCGCTCCCAAGACATCATTTCGGGTGACCCAGGAGATTTTGACTTTTCGGAAGCGCATGGAATTGACGCAGTCGAATCCAAACAAAAACTAGCCATTGACTTTGACGAGAGAAAGCTTTTTTGTGTGGCCAATACCTCCCCGCCATTGAAAAACGACGAAGCAGACTCTGGTGGAGATGATAGGCCTTCCCCGAGGCTTAGACGCTGCAGGAGAGCGACGGCGTCGTTGGGTGAGATAAATCTGCTGGCGACAGGTCTGGATTCGTTAGCCGACAATGACGCGGAGAACATCGTCAATGTCAGAAAGATCGATTTTGAGCCCATGATATGCATTCCTCTCGCGGATTCAGACTCTTTGCCGAAGGCGAACCACCAGGACACTGGGACAGATTGTCAAAGTTTCTTCGCACAAAACCAATCAACCAAATATTCCCCTACGACGCGTGGCGATCCGAAAAGCGCCAAAGGCATCTTCAAGTCACCTGCTTTTGCCAGTAAGATGAATTTCCAGGGACCCGAGATGAGCGAAGAGTTATCGGTAAGCAGGGTGGTCCAAAAGATGGATCCCGAATTCGCACAGATGCCTGTTGGCAGCCTAGGAGAAATGGCCGTGGTCAACCAAGAGATGATTGATGAAGTCACACCTGGATACTTGGTACCTATCACTGAGGGTAAAGATGTTTCAGAGTGTGACACCGTTGGAGAAATGATTCACCTCGTACAGCAGGACTGCGTTTCCGCCAACCTACAAAGTGATTTGAATTTTGAAGATAGCACAGCAAACGATGCAGTGTTAGAAAATAAATCAGACACTCTAGTTCTGAGTAATTTTATTCTGCGTGACGATGTGGACATATGGTCAAACGGTGAGAGTCCGTTGGGAATAATGCCCGTGGCTTTAAGCCCTGCCAATTCAATGGATAGCGTTTGCAGCTCTGCAGATGATGTCACCCTTATTGCAGGAGATTCCCATGACACCGTGGACAAGTGCAACATCATGGATACTGAACAGCAGGCTGAAGAAAGACTTAGTTTGATCACAGAACGAGATCAAGGGGAGTTGACCGAGCACCACCAGACATGCTATTCAAACAACATTGAGGCGAACGCGGTATCTCTTGGAGCACCAGATAAGGACATCGAACCAGAAGGCAGACTAGACGCCGCGTCCTTCAACTCACCTTACGGCGTCAATGACTCGCCGGACAGCACCTCTTCGATCCCTTGTAAACTACCTGAGCGTGTGGACTATGAGATGCGCGACGACACGTCGCAGGAAAGCCTTGTTAGCTGTCTGTGTTCGCAGATTCCCTCCTCCGCGTCGGCAAACCTAGACCAGACCAGTAATCACCATCTGCATGACATGCTGGTCGACGGAAGCCCAGAAAAGGGCGATAAGAACTCTTCGACCAGGCCGTCTTTTAGAGATGCCGTGGACAAAGGAATCTCGCCCAACCCACCCTTTGCGTCTTTGGATTTCATCTTCCAAAGCGAAGGGCCTCTGTGCGACCAGCTGATCACACCCAGCTGCAAAAGGCCCACAGTACCAGACAAAGGCCGGGTCGACGTGTCCGAACTACAGCAGCTCTACGAGTCCCTAAGCTCCGACGGCGGCAAGAAAGACAAAAAGGATCCCAAGTCGATGGCGGAGCCCTTGAAATCGAGCAGCAGAGCGACCGGGAAGAGAAACGCCTTGGACACGGCTAGCTCCTGCGAATCAACGCTATCCATGCTGGAGATGGATTTCTCGAGCTTGGCGAGCAGGCCGCCGAGCTCTGTGGCCGAGTCCAAAGTGTGCCAGAGGAGCACATGGAAGCACCACGTATCGGGTGGCACCAGCAGGATGGACCTCTCCACAGACAGCTTCAACTCGTTGTTCATAGAGAACGCCATGTACCTGCAGTGCGTCACGGCCGAGAGAAAAGACGAAGAAGGCTGCACCAGGGCAGGCGCTCAGCGAAGACTTAAAGGCAAGAAATTATCATTTCACAAGAAAAGGTGAGTATTTAGATATAAAAAATATTTTAAAACCCCATTCTTGAATTCTCGTTATTGAAATCTGATTTTGAAATCTCCCTTCTTTTGAAATCTACCTTTTGAAATTTCTTGTTTTTTATATGTTACCCATACACTATTTTTATACTTGAAAAAAATTATTTTTTTTATTTAAATAACTTATACTTTATAACAGTTGTATCTATAAACGGAAACATACATTTTCTTCATTTAACACAATCGACTTAGTTATAAATATATAAAGAGAGAAAGATAGATATTTTTTCTTTTTTTGGGGGTAGGGGTGGGGGGTAGCATAATTAAGAGAAGCCATCGATTCTTTCAATCAATACAGCCCTAATCCTAAATATTTACACATAGCCTCGACGTTTTACTGCGTCCCGTTTACGGTGGCTGTAAATCTACCTTTACGGATCTAC
>OX421506.1:26856440-26916440 GCA_949126835.1 Anisus vortex
GTTCTGTCCCCTTAGTAGTCATAACTTATGCCCCTTGTTTAAAAAAACAACAAACACAAAAATGTATTCTCAACATGGATTCTTAGTTTTCTTTCATCGATGGAATTTTATTATCGGCTATACTTTAGTGTAACTGGTTATTTTTTTTTTTATATATTTGTTTCAAACGTATTAGTTCTTTGTTCTGATCAGTTTAGTTCTTGAGTTAGTTCTGTAATACCTTAATAAAACGGAGTAGGTTTTATTTTTACTTCATCACGTATTTTATCTTTATTTAAATTCGTTGTTACCGGTATTTTTGTTATAAAAATGTATTAGGCCTACAATTATGTGATTTGTTCTTGATAGTATAAGATCTAGCTGTTTTTTTCTTTCAATTACCGGTAACCTTGTATTATCTGTCATTTCTTTCTAACAGTGTTTTTTTTTTTGCGTATCATGTATTCTATGACATCTGTAATTATAAGAGACAAATATTGATTTGTATTACTCTTTACTCTATTGTAGTCGTTGTATTACGGCGATATCGGATATCCCCGGTAGTGTGACATTAATAGTGACTGTGTAACTGAGAGTGTGTTAGGGACGGATTACTTATAATCTCACAGAGAGACTTAGTGACACACACATTGGACTGTATTATTGTAATGTGTTGGCCGGACTAAGTGACCTGATAGCCCTCTGTGTTATTGTTCGTGTGACTGGCTGGACAGAGTGAGTTTTCTTCGTGTACCGGTATGTCTCGTGGAGGTGTATGAATAGGGAATGAATGGCTGTGATGTGCTAATGTAATTTGCCACCAAAGAATACAGATTAGTTGTTACACAAAGCTATTGATGAAAGACGTACTTCCACAGGTAGATTCATTAGTATTAGTCTAATTGATTGCTTGTCATTATCGCACGTGCCGCCGCGCGCCCCCTCTCACTACTCTTGTACTATTCGCACCCCCCGTTCCCCTTTCTACCCCCCCCCCCCCCGAAACCTTGAACTATTTCTCTCCCAGCTCCCACCTCCCCAACTTGAAATCCTGGCCTCGCGACTCTGGGAGTTTAACTGAACTGTGGAATGTACACACATATTTATATGTTTGTTTACGTATATACGTTGTCCTTGACCTTGTGTGAACATTGATTTTTCAATCACGACACTTTGAGCTTACAAGCATCATGTCATCAAAATGTCATTTACACGAACAAAGGTTTGATATTGGTCTCCCCTTTGTGGCACTGAGATTGATGTGTTAATTCCTCTTTCCCCTCATTGTTAGTATTATCAAAGACTATAGACTCTAATAAGATGGACCGAAAAGAAGTCATTCGAGTAATCAAATAGCAGAAATATTAAAGCAAGCGTCCATCCTGGTTTTACTGAATAGCTATAATGGTTTTAAGCGAAGCGTAGATCTAGATTCTATGTCAATTGTATTTAATTTAGTGTAAACAAAAAAAGAGGCGGTCACATTTTTGTAGGAATGTTACTAATGATTGGATATCAAACTGACAGACTGACAGACATACAGATAGACAGAAAACACAGAAAGATGGAAGGATAAACATATAAACAGACAAAAGTAAAGAGAGGCAAACTGGGAGATAGGCAGATAGATAGATAAATATATAGATAAATATATAAACAGATAAAAAAGGACATGTGGAGACAGATAATTAGAGAGATATATGGACAAATAGTTGGACTAAAATAAAGATGGGCAGATATATAGTCATATATATACATTTATGTTTATAGATAGATTGACATATTTTTAGATTGCCGCTTTTTACAGTATACATTCTACAACAAGCCAACTGTACAATAGAGATTTAATTCGAACTGAGCTCGACGGTCTCAAGCTCTGTGTGTGCGGTTTGGGCTCGGTCCGATTCCCCTCCCCTCTCTTCTGTACAATAACAAACAAACAAACAAACAAAAATACACAACAGTGCTACTATAGCCTAATGTGAAAATGTAATTAACAATAATGTAATTAGTGATATGACTCCTGACACCTAATTAAACTATTTGACCTACGAGTGAATGTAAACATCATAATTTGTTTACATAACTTGGCCTATAAAATTTGGATTGTGTCTCAACGAGCCAAATAAAAATTGACATACGGACAACCCTCCCCCCCCCCCACACCTCTACCACCCCACCGCATCATTCCTAGCTAAGTCAGTTACACATACACACATAGGCACACAAACATGCCAACATGGACACGTGTGTTGTCATGTAGGCTACACAGCTAGTCCTTGTGTCGTCTAGCACGGAACTCATTGAAATGTCATTTAATCACTGTCCGTCACTTTTGGCTGTGATTCAGACGGTCAGTTGGAGTTTTGTGTTGAATAGCTTTTCTTTTTGTGTGAATAAATATGTATGTGTTATATCGGAGGTATTAGTGCCAGAGGTCAACTTCTGTAGGTAAACAAAACTAGATAGGTAGACAGACAGACATAGACTATATCCTAGATATGTAGATAGATTTAATGATGGTGAAATATTGGTAGATTGATAGATATACTGACAGATTGATAAATTGAGAGATTCACTTATTGATAGATTAATTTACTGATCCAATAATTTGTAGAAAGATATATTGATAAATTGAGAGATTTGACAGATAGAGAGATAGATTGATAAATGAATAGATGGATTGAAATATTGATTAATAAATTAGATAGATTTATTGATATTTAAAATACGTGGTGCCATCTAATTTTCGTTGCTCTTTGAATTTCGGGACAAGAATTTGGAACTCTTGTTTTAATGGACGGTTAGTTGTTGTTTTTTTTTTGTATGTTATTGTCAATTGTTTTGGTTAGTATCGGATAGAGGTATTGTTCGATTGATATTTCGGTATGACAACTTGCCCCTATAAGTGTCGGAATTACTCTGTTGATATCTAAACAATTGCGTTTTTCTTTATCTAATTTTAAAAGCAAATGTGAAATTAATTTGTTCAAATTTTGAACAAAAACCCAAAAACTAACTTTGTGCAAGAGAAGATGTGGGAAGGAGTTTTCCTCTTCTTGTTGTATTGTCCACAAGAGCTGTGCGTAGGACGCAATAATCTTCTTTATAGAAGTGGCGTCTGTAATGTATATGATACCAGTGTGTGGATATAAACAGTAATAACTAGATAACACTGACAACAAACAGAGGACATGGCTTTCCTGGATACAATTTTGACTTTCTGGAAATATCTGTGGTGTTGGTTGGTAAGGATTGTTCTATTCCGGTAAGTGTCTTTCTATTGTATATTGTAATTAGTTTGTCAAGTTAGTAAAATACATTTCGGGACAGACTGATCAGGATTCGAACCCAGAGCCTTCGGTACTCCAATCGAACGCGCTACCGCTCGTTCACCTTGCACGTGCCCCAGCTTTGCAATATTGAAATAATAACCAGGTCATATTGACCTTGTAATGAAATCGTAAAAAAATAATCTTTAAAAAAACGATGAAATTGGACATGTAAATTTCTGTTGTGTGAAAGAACTCGACCGTCTTTCTGCTTAACACAATAATTCTGAACAAAAGACACAGTGCACTGAACATAACTCAACAATGAGGCTCTATTCTAAATTTAAAAACATAAATGACCTAACCTATCCTAGGGTATAATCCTGACCACCGGGCGGTGATTGTTACACCCTAACTGGCCCAATCTTTCTGTGTCAAATCAAATTGTGCAAGAAATTATTTAAATGTCTTAGGCAGGGAAACGTCAACCTACGGCACGCGTGCCACGGACTTGGCACGCAGAGCGATTTTTAATGGCACGCGAAGAAGAGCACTAAAAACAATGCAATTCAAGTCTCATCTACAATAAAAAGATCAGGATGACTTTTAGGCTGTTGGCACATTGAATGAATTAGAAATCCTACTTCGGCACATTGAATGAATTAGAAATCCTACTTCGGCACATTGAATGAATTAGAAGTCTTACTTTATCGAAACGTTACCGACCCCTGGTTTAAACTGTTGCTTGTTGACGTATGAAGGCTACCACATTTGCTCCCTGGAATCAATATGGTCAAAATGTGATACTTTGTTGTTGTTGTTGTTATTAACGGCGACTTCGCCCTCCACCTATAGCTGGAAAACGTGGTGTCTAATACTGTTATCTATTATTTTTACTGTTGTCACAATGACATTTATTTGTAATTGTGGCGATTTTACATTGCGGGCGTCCAAGATTTCTCTTTTAGATCGTCAGCTGCACCTCTCTTTCCCGCCTAGCAGTTTTTCAAAGGCTTTAAACCCAGTCTACAGAAAAGCTAGAACAGAGTAGGAATATCCCCGTCAGAACAAAATGGTCTAGAAGGCTCGTGACGCAGCGTCCACAAAGTTTCCGTTGTCGGAGCATGCTAGGATATTGTGTGGCCTGCATAGTGCCCAGCAACCTTGACTTATCCCCAACTAATGGCAGATACCCTTCAGTGCTGGGTAGACTCAGGGGACACCAAACTAGAACTCTACTTCTCTACGAGAGATTGCGAGCCGAGATCACTCTCTTAGAGCTCGGAGAACGAAATCCGCGGTATCACGCAGTTGTGATACATTTCCATAAAGGGTTGGAGAAAACAGTTGGCCGTCCCTCTGTCCACTCTTAAGATCCTGCAAGGCTGGGGGCAATCTGCATGTACGTGCTGGACCGTCTCTTCCGCCTCCCTGCAGTTTCTACACCGTGAATCTTCTTGAAGGCTTAAAGCCACTAAAGTAGGCGGCCCCTATCGGCATTCGGAGCTTCGACCAACGGGTCGGCTCGATTGGGTCTTTCCAGATGTTGCGCACACGCACTACCCAGGGACACCATCTAGACCCGGAAACAAAATCCCAGCCATCACCAGGATTCGAATCTAGACAGTTAAATGCCATGTTAAATGGCATGTTAAATGCCATGTTAAATGCCATGTTAAATGCCTTGTTAAATGTCATGTTAAATGTCATGTTAAATGCCATGTTAAATGTTAATCTATTCATACCTTTGCATTTGTCGCTTTTTTTCTAGCTCTTTCATATGACCTTCTTAATGTTTTTATCATTCAACATTATAAGTACCGGTATTCTCTTTACAGTGTGTTTTCGGTATGTAAGTGTCTCGAATTCACATCAGAAAAAATTGACTAGGTAGGCCTATACGTCGATTTCGTATTTCGACGATTCTCTTGTGGCGGATTAATTGACGGAAACCGACCGAGGTTCGACTGCAGTTGCATCTTATCCTTCAGGATTCCTTCATGCTTGCAACCGACTTGCCATTTTATATAGACGAGATCAGTCGGGTAACCCCCTTTCCATTAATCTCTTCCATTCGAATATAATACACAGGGCGCAAACTCAGGTGTTAACACACAGATCTCTCATAAGTGCTGAGTTAAACCAGATACTATAATACACATGGACCGCTTGCTTTAGTTTTTTATGCTATTATCTTCTTTTTTTTTTTTTTGCAATTTCCAATTTTAAATAAAGTAATTGTCATACAAGTTCCGTTATATTAAATCGATTTTTTTTTTCGACTTTAAATGAATACTTGTAGGCCTATTAATATATCATTGACTATAATAAGATGGACCGCTTGCTCTATTTTTAGAGCTTATGTTCTTTTTCCGTGAGCACACAACACTGATCTATAAATGTTTCCACTCCATACAACTTTCGATTTTAATTTTTCATTCAGAAAATCATAGCGATTAAATAAAACGGAACTTGTATATCAATAACTTTATTTCCTGTATACCAATTACTTTATTTTGAATAGGGAATTCCAAAAATCAGTGTTTCAAGTCATCATATAGCAGAAATACTCAAGCAATCGGTCCATGTATATTATAGTCTTTTATGGTTAAACATAACTCTCTGTACAACACAAGTGCTGTATCCAGAATTGCAAGAATTTAAAATGAAAGGTTTTCGCAAATGGAACAGTTTTAATTCATGCTAATAGGAGATAACCGGGATAAAACTGTGTCCTCTTAAGATTATACTTAATTACTTCCCTTGTACCATGATTTAGTTTTTTTTGAAATTTTACAGCCTTTGGATAGAATGACAAGTATTGCAAGCGAAATAAGTTTTGTGTGTTAGATTTTAGGTTTTACCTTCAGAATTCATCACTGGGAGTTCTTTTTTGTACTTATACTTCCTATCTTTCCATTGACCGTTTAGATCTGATTGCAATGTACTTACAGTAGTGATAATACATAAGGACTCTAATTTAGAAATACAACACAAAAACAACCCGTTGCAATGCTCAAATAAACATAAATTGAAAAACACTTTCCTTATCCCTTATGCGAGAACAAATATATATATATAAGTATTCTTTCTTTCCCGAGTGGCATCCAGACGTAGAATGGGTTGCCTGAACAAACCAGGAAAACCAGTAACTTAACATCATTTAAAACACTAATAAAAAATGCAAGACTAGACTTGGACCACGGATCAGCGTAGGACGCAATAATATTCTTTATAGAAGGAGCGTCTGTAATATATAAGATGCCTGGAAATCTGTTGACGTCAGGAAATCGATCTTCAATTGCTTGTTCACTTCGCGTTATTAACCTCTGTAGTGAAACGAAGTTCCAAACACAATCTTAAGCAAGCGGATAAAATTGACATTTTTTTATATTAAAAACAAAATTTAAAACATATTTACTTTAATTTTTGTTAAATAACATATTTATAGTTGATGTAAATGGTTGATATAACAGTTGTGAATAGCGCTATATAAATTATGCTATTTTAACCCTTGACAGTGTTTGTAAACTTCAATGTTTGTATGTGTGTTTATATTTTAGCTTTATACATGTCAATATGGTCGGCTTGTTTAATTGTGTTCGGAAGTTCCACCACAGAAGTGCTACCACGCTGTAGGAGCGAAACTGTTCGTGTTTTTTCTTTTTACGTTTGGTACATTCTGTCAGTTGTAGATGGACTTTGTTTGAACGCAGTCCTGTTCTCTCTGATATGTGTAGCTTAACCATGGATCAGATGTACTGGGGAGATTGACCATGAAGGTTTTTATAGAGCATAGTTCTTCTTCTTCTTCTTCGTTCTCAAATGTTATGATTGGGAGGATTCAGACAACAAGTCCGATAGCTGTAATGAACTGCGCCGTGGCTGTCAGTTGCTCTAGTCCACCGAACAGTTTGTCGTTGAGGGTAGCCCCCAGGGGCCAAAAGGCTGACCGGGTAGAAAGATACAGAGGGCAGGTCTGAAGGACATGCTCCGCATTTTCGGGAGCTGTTTCGCAGGGGCACATTTCGCTTGCTCCGATTCGTAGTTTGCGGAACATATGTTGCTTTAGCCTGTTGTGACCAGTCCTTAGTCTGAAGATGATGTTTTGAAATTGGCGGGAGAGTTTGTAGTAAGCATCAATCTTTGGGTTGTTTTGTTGCAGCTCAGACCATCTTTCGGATTCATTCCTTTTGAGTATTGCCTTTATTTCTTCGGGGTGTAGAGATGGGTCTGTCTGGTTTTGTCTGCCTCCAGCTTTAGCTAAGGTGTCGGCAGTGTCATTTCCTTCATTTTGTATATGCCCAGGGATCCATTGGAGAACCAGTTCTTTAGTTATTTTGCTCAGTTTTAAAAGTTCTGTACTGAGTGACTGGTTGATCGGGGCATTTTGTTTTTTTAGAGACTGGAGTACTGTTTTGGCGTCAGAGAAGATGACAATCCGGCTGTTGGGGGATTGAGTGTGGCTTGTTAGTATATTTGCAGCAAGCTCAATTGCTTTTCTTTCTGCTCTAGTGCTATCTGAGAGGCTACCTGTGACAGTGGCTTTTTCTAGGAGTTCTCCATTTGGCCACTCTATGAAAATGCCGGCTCCTCCATTTTTCAAATCTTTTCCAGTTGACCCGTCAGTATAGACTCTGGTCCATGCATTTTGAGGGTATTGTTCTCTAATGATGTTGTTTACTGCTTCTTTTAGTATTTCGGGCGTGTAGTCAGATTTTTTTCCTATGTTGCTTAGTTCGTCTCTGATTTTTAGAGTAGGGCTTGGGTCCCAGGGGGGGAAGTGGCTGTGGGGTTGGGTAGGTTCAATTGCAATGTTTTCTATTTTATATTTACTTTTTAGATGTTTGGCTTCTTGTATAAAATTGGATCTTTGAAGTCTTTTTGTTGAGGAGGTTTTGAGTAGCTTGGGTTTTAGAGGGTGATGACCTGATGCTTCTAACTTGGTGAAGTGAGTAAGGATTTTGGTTTCTCGTCTAGTTTCCATAGAGCTTAGGTTAGTTGCATCCTCCATTGCTCTGATCGGGGTAGTTTTCATTGCTCCTGTTATGATTCGAAGTCCTAGGTTTTGAACTTTGTCTATTTTTCGGAGGTTTGATTGGGCTGCCGTACCCCACACTGTGGCTCCATATTCTAGGGTAGGCCTTATATAACTGGTATATGTTTTTTTCAAGATAGAGTGATTTGCACCCCAGTCTGAGCCAGCAAGTTTTTTCATCAAAGCTAGTCTTTGGATTCCCTTTTTCTGTGAGTTTTCTATTTGACTTTTCCAGGTTAGTCTTGGGTCAAACGTAACTCCTAAATATGTGGGATTGTCATTTTTTTCAAGGATTGTTTTATCTAGAGCATAGTCAGAACTTTGAATTTTATCCTAAGTGGTATAGGTAGCCAGTGCAGTTTTTTTTAGACATGTTGTTGATTTTTCTTCGTTGTTCAGAACAATTTTGCAGCTATGTTTTGGACCCTTTGTAGTTTTTTAAAATCACACTCTGGCAGTTCTATGTACAGACATTTTGCATAGTCTAACTGTGAGATTACCAGGCCTACGATTAAGGATGCCACTTTTGTTAGAATGTTTCTAATACTTTTTATTCTCTGCAGATTCCAAATTGCAAATTTACATTTTAATTTGCTTGTTATTTGATCTCTGAGGGTTAGATTTTCATCTAAATATTCGCCAAGATATTTTATTTGAGTTTATTTATGGATGTTCTCATTAATAACTAGTATATAGTTTCTTTAGCATTTATGTTTGTTGGCAGCGCAATACAAATATTATTATTATTATTATTTATTTATTGTTTTGCTTATACCTCCCTTTTTTACTCCTTGTCGTAGACTCCATGTCTAACTAGCTTCCTCCTCTCTCTCCCTCTCTTTAACCTCTCTCTCTCTCTCTCTCTCTCTATTCTTTCTTCTACGCAGTTATTTCCTTTTCCTCCTTTTACATTAGTCTTTTAAAAACGTTCTAGTTAATTTGTTCCTCTTTGCAATCATATCTACATACCTCATGTACATCCCAACTTCACTCTCTCTCTCTCTCTCCCTCTCTCTCTCTCATCCCATTATAGAGCAGAGTTGATCAGTTTTGACATGCCGTCACATGAGAATGCTGATGTAAAAAAAAACAATAAAAAAATTATGTTCACGTTCCCACGATATAAACCAGTTTGTCTCGTTCCGAACAACGAACCCCACCCACATATTTGTTCTAAAAGCTGACTATTGGATTGTGAGGCCAGCCCAATGCCAGCCGTGTATCCCCCCTTTTTCATCCGATATCCGACCCAGCTGAAGCCAGATATTGACTGAAACTTGCCTTTGATTAGTTATAAATACGTACGGAAAAAAAATTAAAAGAAAAACTAACACATACACGAGAGTTAGCACAGACACAAGAACTAAGACACACAAGAACCAACAAGAACTAAGACAGACAAGAACCAACAAGAACTAAGACAGACAATAAGACATATCCCTCCACAATCCACTGATCCTCAAGCTTTCCCCCACTCCCCAACACTATGACAGTAAAAGTGATGAGTACTGACTACTATCTTGAAATGACATTAATGGTGTCTTGTGCACGTGCACGTGTCTTATCTACCTTTACAGATTACTATACCTCTTTCTATCTCTCTCTTTCTCTTTCACTGTCTCACGTTCTCTTTGTCACTCACGCCCTCTCCCCGTGCCTCCCCCTCCCTTCCGCACACATTTTTTTTCATATTCTCGATTACTCACTCTCGCATATATTCCCACACGCTATTTCTCCCACTTCTTACGTACCCTCTATTGGATACTCTATCAATTCTACTCTTTTTTCTCTCTCTCTCTCCCATTGTCACCCAACTCACTATCCCCCCGCTATCTCTTACACAATCTCACTCTCTTTCCCACCCTCGTCCTCCACAAATTCTCTCAATCTCTTTTATTGTATCCACATTTTTCTAGCATAGCATTTTACCTCACTCCTCTTTCTCTCTCTCTCTCTCTCTCTCTCTCTCTCTCTCTCTCTCAATTTCTATATCTATTTATTTGTCTATGTATCTATTTTCTATCTAATGTCTATCTATCTATTTTTCTATCTATCTATTTATCCGTCTATCTATATGTCTATCTATTTTTCTATCTATCTATTTATCTGTCTATCTATATGTCTATCTATATGTCTATCTATATGTCTATCTATTTTTCTATCTATCTATTTATCAGTCTATCTATATGTCTATCTATTTTTCTATCTATCTATTTATCAGTCTATCTATATGTCTATCTATTTTTCTATATCTGTCTATTTGTCTCTGGCACTTGGTTTGATATCCATTCCTTACCGTCCTTCCCCCCTCCCACCTTCCATCTCTCTGTCTCTCTCTTTTCTCTCATGCATCCATTGTTTTCTTCACACCAGGCGCCCCTCCCCCCCCCCATCCTTTCCCATCTCGTCACACTTTCCCTCCCCTATAACAATTTCAGCTGGGAGTGAGTTGGCAGGAGGGGAGGGGTGCGGGTAAGAAAAAAAAACACACGAAAGAATAGAAGGGTGTCTTATAACTGCTGAGAGGAGGGCTGTGTGGGGCGCCGAGGCTGAACGCGAGGAAAGGTGATATCATCATGCGATAATATGGGTTAGTGATTCTTGACGAAATGAATGGATATCACTTCGCCACGTGTCGTCCACATGAGAGGTCCACCGCTGTGTGCCATTGTACTGGTGTCTTTTTTTTTCAATTAACGTAGATAATGGCGGTTTTTGTTTGTAATGTGCAGCGATGGCTTTTTATTTGGGTACAGTCTGGGTAATGTTTTCATAGGTCTTGTCTGTGTAATGAAGACTATGTGTAATGTCTTTGCAAAGTCTGTATAATGTCTGTTGGGTTTGTCTGTGTAATGTCTCAGGAATACGACGGAATGCAAATCATTGTTATCAAAACCAAGTTACCATTGCCTTGGAACTCATTAAGGTTTCTAGAGAAGGTAATGGGTTCGAATCCTGGTGAAGGCTCTGATGTGTTCTCGAGTCTGGATGGTGTCCCCCGAGTCTACCCAGCTCTGATGGGTACCTGTCTTCAAGTTTGGTCAAATCTAGTCTATTTAGATCTAGTTTAGTCTGTTTAGTGTAGTCTAATAAAATTATGTCAAGTCTAATTATGTCATGTCTAGTTTAAGTCTAAGATCTAGTATCTAGTTAAGTCAGGTCCAATGTAGTATATTGTGGTCTAGTCTAGCTAAATCAGGGCTTGTCTAGTCTAATCTAGCCTTTTTAGTAAAAGCGCTTATGTGTCAAATTGGTCATGAAAACACACACACAAAAGAACTCTAATGCCCCTCCCCCCCCCTCTCTCTCTCTCTCTGTCTCGAAATGTACGTCTCCGGTGTTCACGTTCATGATAACAAAATATGTGTCACCTTCTCTTCCTCTTACCCACAAATCCATTATAGACTCTCCATCTAGCCTAAAAACATCTGTGTGAACGAACCATATTACGTCGTCGACACATCAGCCACTATAGACCTACGTCATCGCACGCAACAAAACGGTAGTTAACAGGAAGACGAAGAAACATGCCAACTAATTCTAATATAATCAGGACAGTGAAACAAAGGGGTGGTAGGGGGGTGGATTAGCGAATAAGCTTAGAGCTTAAAAAAAGAATGATGACTTTGGGAAGGGGGGGGGGATAGGAGAAGGGTGTCGGAAACGAAAATATCGTTGATGCCATTTTGTTTTGTGTGTTTACAAGTTCAATCACCCGAGTTTGTGAGATACAACGCTTTCTTACCTCCCCTTTAAATGAAATGTATCTATTCCCCCCCCCCCTCGCCACACCCGCCTTCCACACCCATACACACACTCAAGCAATGCACACCTATCAAACACACCACATGTAGACATACACTCACACAACATACACACTCACTCACACACTCAAACCACACACGACGACACACACCACTCACTCACGCACACACATTCTTTGTTTTTTGTTCTGTTGCCAAAAAAAATCCCCCCCCCCCCCCGTTTCCCCAACAGTCTCAAATCTTAAGCTCGACAATTCCCTATAATAAATTCCCTATAATAAAAAAAACAACAACAACCAATATAAAAAACACACACAAACACACACATAAGTAACATACTTACTTTACCCTCTCTCTTGCTAACCCTCTCTATCCCTCCCTCCCTCTCCACCTACCACCCCCGCCCCCCCCCTCTTTTAACTCCCAATTTTCCACACCCTAAAGACACCAGGAACAAAAGAGATCGTAAAGAATAATTACATAACTGGAGGCTGAGCCGAGGTTTTTCGCTCGTTCATCTTTTCGAGTGCAATTCCTTGGTTGATTTTTTTAATTATTTCTGCTTCTCCCGTCTGTCTCATCTTGCACTGGCGCAACTGAAAGATGAAAAGGGGGGAGGGGGGGTTGGGGAGAATAAACGATCAACAGCAGATACAGGCGCAAATTCAATTGTCCCCATAAAGAGAAGTCCATAGTCAGTAGTCCCCTTTATCTTACACCTTACAGTAGCCTAAGTTGCAGACGCTCCTTCTTATAAAGATTATTATTGCGTCCTAAGCTTATCCGTGGTCCGAGTCTAGTCTGGTATTTTGATTAGTGATTTAAATGATGTTAAGTTACAGTTTTTTTTGCTGGGTTTGTTCATGTAACCCATTCCGTGCCCAGATGTCACTCGCGAAGAAAAGAGTACTTATATGCATTTGTACTCGCATAAGGGATAAAGAAAGCGTTATGGTCCTTATGTTTATCGGAGCATTGTAACAGGTTGTTATTGGGTTGTATTTCTAAATTAGAGTTTTTATGTCTTATGTAATATTACTACTTTACTCTTTGCCCTTGTGACCTCTAGTGCAGGGGTCGGCAACCTAATGCATACTTGGCACGTAAAGCGATTTTCAATGGCACGCCAGATAACTGCACAAGAAGAGATTTTTAATGCAAGTCAACAACGTACCGGTACGTCAGCCATAATTAATTGGCTGCTGCGTCATAAACTTCATGAAAATCACAATGTATGTTGACTGCAAACATTTCATCATTAAACTTTTGAATCTTTTGCAAAAAAAAAAAAAAAGTCGATTGTATAGTATCTCGACCCTTTATTGGTTTACAGACTGGACATTTCTTGTCGTGAAATCAATTTGTAAACATTTAACTATTTCCCTAATGTAAGGTGTGAGATAGGTAGATGGGCTTTTTCAGGATGTACTTTAAAGTACTCAAAGCAAAGTTTTCTAAACAAAGGCAAGGGGTTTAAATTCATGTGTTTTCATAACTCAATAAGCCTGAATTGCTTGATCTTACTACAACCTACTTAGACCTGGATCTTTTTGAATGGAGCGATATTTGCAATTGTAAAATGCAGCAAAATAAATTCTTTAACATTAAAAAAAAGGGTATCATAATATCCCCATTTGAGGGAAATTCTGGAAGGAAGCTGCTTAGGAAAGTCATCTGGTATTCTCAACTGCTAGGCATTCACATTACTTTCAGCTTTTGGTTCAACTTTCATTTGTGAACAGATTTTATATTTTATCGCACATGTAACCTGTTTCAAGTATACAAAGAGGTTACTTATGCTTGACAACGCAGAAGTAACAAAATATGTAACTGACATTGAACAATTATAGAATAGCATTCAAGGACAAGAGGCTTATTAATTCATCATCCTCATCATTACCCGTCACCCCAGCTGGGGTCATCAACATCATTGCCCGTCACCCCCAGCTGGGGTCATCCTCATCATTGCCCGTCACCCCCAGCTGGGGTCATCCTCATCATTGCCCGTCACCCCCAGCTGGGGTCATCCTCATCATTGCCCGTCACCCCCAGCTGGGGTCATCAACATCATTGCCCGTCACCCCCAGCTGGGGTCATCAACATCATTGCCCGTCACCCCCAGCTGGGGTCATCAACATCATTGCCCGTCACCCCCAGCTGGGGTCATCAACATCATTGCCCGTCACCCCCAGCTGGGGTCATCAACATCATTGCCCGTCACCCCCAGCTGGGGTCATCAACATCATTGCCCGTCACCCCCAGCTGGGGTCATCAACATCATTGCCCGTCACCCCCAGCTGGGGTCATCAACATCATTGCCCGTCACCCCCAGCTGGGGTATGGGCCGCCAACCACAGATCTTCAGAGTCCTCTGTCCTGAGCCATTAACTTCAATAAGGTCCAGCTGTACGCCATCTTTTCTGTGTCGGCCTCAAGGTCGCGTCGCCAGGTATTTCTTGGACGGCCTCTTGCCTTGCCTTCAGTGCTTGTCTGGAGACGTTGCTTGCGCAGGATGTGCCCTATCCAACCCCATCTTCACCTTCTGATATCTTCTTCTATGGGACGTTGGCAGGTTCTTTGTCAGAGGTCGGTATTGTTTATGGTGCCAGGCCTGCGAATCTGGAGTATCCTTCTGAGACAGCTGTTGATGAAGGTTTGGACTTAGACGGTGGTGGCGTTTGTCATTCTCCAAGTTTCTGCTCCTTACAGCAGGACTGACTTTACATCCTGCACGGATCCGATTGCGACGTTTCGTTTTATAGTCGAGCATTCATTAGAGTGGAACTCCCCGTTGTATATACTTTTTATTGATTAGGAAAAGCCTTCGACAGCGTGGATAGAGAGACCCTATGGAAGCTCCTACGACACTACGGCGGCATCCCTAATAAAATGTCCAACCTTATCAGGAACTCCTACAATGAGATGTCCTGCAGAGTCATACATGGAGGACAGCTTACAGATACTTAGTTTCCAGGTGTGAACCTGAAGTCGTCAAGGATGCCTGTTGTCGCCATTTCTCTTCCTCCTTGTCATCGAGCTGGATTAAGAAGCCATCCTTTCGAGGCGCAGAAATGGAATACAGTGGACCTTGTGGGACTAGCTTGACGACTTTAGCTTGACGACTTTAGCTTGACGACTTTAGCTTGACGACTTTAGCTTGACGACTTGGACTTTGCCGATGATATTGCACACTTCTCGCACAATCAACAACAAATGCAAGAGAAAACAAACATGGTGGCAACCACATCGGCACATGTGGGACTAAACATCAACAAAGAGAAGAGCCAAACCCTGAAGATCAACCCCGCCTGTGCCCAAGCAATCACACACTACACACTGCTCATTATATAGTACACACCAATTACATTCAAAATAGTTTTTTTATGTTCATCTTCTTTAATTAGGCATAAAAATAATTTATTCCAAAACAGAATTTATTATTTCATTAAAAGTATGCGGCTTTAAAACTAGCATTATCTAGCACGGTGACCGAGCGGCAGAGCGTTAGGCTGGCGTACCGAAGGTCCTGGGCTGGAATCCTGGTGGAAGCTAGGATTTTTTCCCGGGTCTGGAGGTGTCCCTGCGTCTACCCAGCTCTGATGGGTACTTTGAGTTGGGGCAGTTTAGCTGAGCTTTCTGCTGGCTACACAATCCCATAGCATACCAAGGCCAAACAAAAAAGGTGAACGCTGCTTTACCGGCCCTATGGATTAATTGGGTCCAAAGGGATACTTTACTATAAGCTTACTAGCATTATATTATGAAAGCGTTGTAATTAATAATGTTTTAAAAATAAACTTCTTAAAAATGGACGAACAATTTAGGCAGGAAATGTTTAGTTACCATTGTTTAACGTAAATTAATGTTATACCTCTAATTACATATTGAAATGAATACCATAATGCTGGATTTGTAATTTAAAAAAAACAACAACTGAAAAGTAAAATTAGTTATATTACAAAACATGACTTGTTTGTCATCACTAAAATCAAAATTAATTTGGGAAACTTAATTTCAAGGGAGATAATTAATTAATGCGTTAAAATGTTTTAATATTTTTCAAATTTTTTCTATATAAAAAAAATAATAGTTTACAATATAAACTTTAAAATTATCAAACTATAAAAAGTAGTTTGAAAATTATATAAATATTATATGACTAAAGAACTTATATTTACATTTTTAAACATTACATTAACTACTCAGTCTGTATGATTACTTTGTATCAATTCCACTTAATTGCAATTGTCCTTTCTTGTATAGGTTCACAAAATCATATAACGATACCTAGCTGAAACTTAAAATATTATAGGAAATCTCAGGCTGACATGAAATTGTAATGAGATAATGGGAGGTGATACAATTATTTCGTGTTAACCAGGTCCTATATTAAAATTATTAGACACAACCTTTTATGCGAAATTTGTATAATACATTTTCTAATTTTCTATTATTTTTAATATAGACCAATGAAAAAAAAACTAGATGAATATCACAAACACTTTACTGTTTGTCGTAGGTGGTTTGAATTTTGGCCTTACAGACACGTCAGGGTGCAGTAATTTGTACTCACACCCCCGGCTGGTCTAGTCAAGGAGTATGGCGCTATTGCAGTAATTGGTTATATATCGCAAAATTTATATTTCCTTCAACTATTATTGAGATAAGTAGGGCGGATTCACCAGCTTGCTACTTTCTTTAATATATCATCAGCCACACAGAACACATAGACCAATAGAACTATAAAACAGTTAATAACTTGTGATGAATTACATATATCTCCAGTTTATTGATTGAAAACAAAAATACTAATGTCAAATATCGGATGATCTGATGTAACAAATGCAAACTAAATCACTAAGTTGTGCAGGTGAAAATAGTGGAAATACTTAGTGAAATTAAACTAGACTGGCTATACTAGCAGGGTACCACCTCCCCGCACCAATACCGAGAGATGTTTCCTATAAGGAGTCTCTCAGATGCACTGAAGAACTTTCAGTCTAAATTTCCTATTTTCTATCTCGAATAATTCTGGTTGGACATCCCGAACACGTGACTAAACAGGACCGTTTGATTGGCCAACATTGAACAGTTTCCTTAAATCACAAGGGGGGGGGGAGAATATCAATGGCCAGCCTAACAATAACAGACTGAGTTTCCAAACTATAATTATGGAGGGGAACCTTCCTGGGCGTTTGACACTATCCGAAATCTATAACCTTGGTCACTTTACATGGCAATTATGTCATAAGCCTGCCAGGAAAAAGGGGAAGGACCGGTGCAGTAGGAATGAATGGGTCAGTTTAGTCTCTGAGTGTGGTCTTATCTCAAAACTGAACAAAGACAGGGCTATTGTATTGGTTTCTTTACTGACTATCTGAAAGGACAATGTCACTTCTTAACACAATAAAACATCCAAGGGCTGGAGGAGAAGGAAGGGAGGGGCATTGAGGTTGGGCCTCCAATCTCAGTTATCTTACACCACCTAGAGGGTCAAGGAGACAGTAAAATCTCGACCTATAATTTTAAAATCTTCAAACATCGAATTCCTTAGTTTAAAAATAAATGTGACGAGCGTCACACTGTTCAATTAAATATAAAACGCTTTAACGATTTTCTCTACGGCATTGTTCTTGCCATGGACCTAACAAAAGTGTCTTATAAAACATATAGTAGAGCAGCTTAACTTTCAGGCTGTTGGCACGCAGAATCCTAGTATGGCACACTATTGGCAAAAGGTCGCGGACCCCTGCTCTAGGTTTAGTGAATCAACTATTGGTGTTACTCTTGTCAGTTTTTTGTTTTGTTTTGTTTACATGTATTTGTTTGTTGCTTTTTTACAACACCAACAACGACACAAAAACCAACAAAAAACACCGATATCACCATGAATAAATATTACTATTAGCAAATTGTTTTACTAAAAGGCAAGTCTGCAGCAGTTCCTTTTTTTTTTCTATCATTGTTATTTGTATTTTATTATGAAGTTGTTTCCTATTTGAAACGAGTCAATCGTTAATTCTTCGTCAACTTAATTCATTAGCTCAATAATCTGTATGCCCTATATTCTGTATGTTCTATATTCTGTATATTCTATATTCTGTATATTTTATATTCTGTATGGTCTACGTTCTGTATGTTCTATATTCTGTATGTTCTATATTCTGTATGTCCTTTACTCTGTATGTCCTATATTCCGTGTGTCCTATATTCTGTGTGTTCTATATTCTGTATGTCCTATTTTATGTATGTCCTATATTCTGTGATGTTTCATACTTGTACACATTTTCAAACACACTCATTGTCTCCGCCACACTATCCCTTAAGCCAAAAAAAATAAATAAAAGAAAAAACAGTAAACACATCACGGAGAAAGTTAGATACCGGTAGTTTCTCACCCTCACCTGAAAGTACCGATAGTGACGCCCCCCCCCCCCACAAACACACACTCACATATTCCCCCATCCTTGTTGTGTTTGTCTTTTCTTCCTCAGTTTTTATGTCCACTATCTAATTCACACTCACGCATTCATTCCACATGCCCCCCTTCTTTCCTTGCCACTGACGCGTAACTCACCTTGAGAAACTGAGGAAGAGGGAGACGTTGGACCTGTCAGCTCGTGTTTCGTCCCGGAATGAGAGTGCGGAAAGATTGGGCAGGGGGGGGGGAGGGGTGTAAAGAGGGAGCGGGAGGGAAGGGTGGAGGCGGAGGTGAAAGGGGGAGGGGCGACCAACGGCTGAGCGAACGAACGAATTCAGGTTCCGGCACTCTGAAAGTCTCTTCGGGAAAGAAATTGTGAGAGAAAATTGTTGAGAAAAGGTTGTGTTTCCCGATGTTCACACGTTTAAATAAATTTCTTCACGATTGGCATCCGGGCGTGGAATGGGTTGCCTGAACAAAGTCAGGAAAACCAGTAACTTAACATCATTTAA
The DNA here is from genome assembly GCA_949126835.1 of Anisus vortex. Lineage (NCBI taxonomy): Eukaryota > Metazoa > Mollusca > Gastropoda > Planorbidae > Anisus > Anisus vortex. The sequence goes on from OX421506.1 coordinate 26,875,427, forward strand.
AACTTTTATAAAGATGCAAAGCTAGACTCGCACCACGGATGAGCGTAGGACGAAATAATCTTCTTTATAGAATTAGCGTCTGTAAAATATAAGATAAGTCAAAATATTTTGGTTTGCTCCCTGACCTCCATACCATCTACCTAAAATACTCATTATTTCCCGCTCTTTTCGCCTTTTCAACACTTATATTTGTCAAATGTTTCCCCTTAAGGCCAAGTTTTTTTTATAACACCGTACAGACTTGTGTGTTTTAGTGTAGTTTAATAAACTTATTCCATACCAACCTTTTTTTTTTATCAAACTGTTGTATTCTACTCGCTTTGGTAATCCACATTTTCTTTGTCAACGTCGAGGTACAAATACATTCATATTATAAACAGACAGTAGTCTGGATACAATGCGTTTATTTTCCCCCTTAAAACTTATCCTTAGTTTATGATAATGGTATAGTCTAGTTCAGAGGTCGAAAACCCAATGACGAATACTAGATTATACTAAGGGTGCCGAGCGGCTGCGAAGGTCCTGGGTTCGAATCCTGATGAAGGCTAGGACCCCCCCCCCCCCTGGAGTCGAGTCTACCCAGCTCTGACGGGTACCTGGGGGTAAAGCAAAGGCGGATGGGCATTGTGCTGGCCACACAATCCCCCCTAGTATGACATGGCCACAGAAACTTCACCTGCCCTATGGATCAATTTGGTCTGACGGGATACTTACATTATACACACAAAAAAAGCACACACTGGCTTCATGTTATTTCTATCATTTACGAATCCAACGCCAAAGAAACCTTTTAGAACTTTGGGATACTGGACTCGACAGTAGACTCGGCAAATGATTTACTATTTTGTGTTTTTCTATCCCATTGTGAGCTCCGTTTGGAATCTTCACGAGATAAAATTTAATGTATGGTATTTCATGCAGGCGTTTTTTTTTAGTTATTAGCTGACAGTCAGTGTGGTATCATGTTATCATCATCCAGTGTGCTATCAGGCGTGTGCTATAAGTCATGTGCTATCAAGCACAGTCAAGGTTAATGTGCTTTTTTGTTGTTGTTTTGTTTTGACTGTCTCGAGTATCTGTTTCTAACATTAAGTTTTTTTTTCACATCCACAAAACATCCGGTATTGTGTTTTATACAAGGCCAAGAAATGAAAGCGAGAGAAAAAAGGGGGAAAGTTAGAGAAAGTGAGAGAACCTAAGAGAAAATGAGAGAAACAGAGAAATTGATAGAAACCAAGAGAAAGTTAGAGAAATTAAGAGAAAGTGAGAGAAATCTGGAGAAGCCAAGAGAAAGTGAGAGAAACTAATAGAAAGTGTGAGTAAGTGAGAGAAAGTGAGAGAATTTGTGAAACAAGTGGCGGAAAGAGAGCTGAAAAAAAAGGGAAAGAGAGAAGGGGTGCGTATAAAATAAAATGGCGAAAATGAAAAAACGAGAAATTTTAAGAGAATAAGAAAGCAAGAAGAATAAAGTGAGAAAAAGAAAACATAAAGAGAACAAGTTTAAAACATAGAGAAAAAAGAGAGAGTGAGAGAGTAACGGCGAAAGAAAGAGAAGGCAGAAGCGTGGCATAAAAAAAAGATAGCTATTGGAGAAAGGGAGAAACAAGTTATAAAAAAACAGAGAGAGAGAGATGAACCGGGGAAAAAACAGAAAGATATATAGAGAAAAGGAAGATGGAGTGTATTACAGAGAGAAAAAGAGACGTTGCGAAACATACGGAAAGCTAGAAACAAAGCTATGGATAGAAAGATAGAAAAAGGGAAAGAGAAAGACAGCGAGAGTGAGACTGAAAGAGAGAGAGTGAGAGAGAGACAGATACTTTGCTCCCCACGCTGCCTGTCTGCGGTGAGCAGTCTGCCCTACCTGAGTAATTTCCACCCTCGACTTTCGCTCGTGGATCTCGGAATCGTCTCCTGGAATTGTCTCGTGTTTTGTGAGAGAGTTGTGGTTCTTTTTTTTTTTCTTGTGTTTTTTTTTTTATTTGTGTGTGTAGTTTTTGTTTTAAATGCACCACAAAAAGATCTATATAGAAAAAGAAACAAGGACAACACACCACTTGATTGCTGGATGTGTGGTGACATGGATACAATGCGTGGATAATTGGTGTCTTGGCCGATTGTGTTTTTTTTTTCTTCAGATTTTTCGACAATAAGTGGATTTTGAGGGTTAGTAATCAAATCCTTTGTTTGTTTTTTTAATAAGTCAATTTCGATTAGTTTTTTAAAACCATTTTTTAATGGATAGTAAAGTACCCGTCGGACAAAATTGATCCAGAGGGGCGGTGAAGCAGCGTTCACACCAGTTTCTGTGTTGCCACTAACCATTAACCGTTATGGTCGTTGGGCTACTGGACACTGCATATCCATTATTCCTTTCTGTTGGTCTTGGTGGCGCCCATCTCCTCTCCAAGTCGGATGTGGATTCTTTTATTTCTTATTGTTTGCACCATGGATCGAATCCACGATGTCGAGCTTGTGAGACGAGCTCACTTCTTGTATAAGGGACTTTAATTGTCTTCTTCATGCTGTTATGGACCTCTATATGATGACTATTATTACGACTCGTTAAATCGGATTCAATGAATATAGTTGTATCTTTATTAGAAGTCTCTAGATTCTGCTAATCTGTAGCCCAAGCTAGGGGTTCCTTGACTGACAGGTCTATGCAGCAATGTAGTTATATTCGTGATAATTATCTTCAACACATTTCTCAACAATGATAGATCAAACAACTCCAGTTGTTGAATAAACAATTTTATTTAAATTGTAGACTCAATATAAACGATCAATAAACTTCATCAACTGATGGCAACATAAGTTTCAATACAATGGCATACAATATACAAATGAATATAGCGACTTCACTCTACAAACGTTTAAACTGAACTAACTTTAAGGAGGTCGGGACTTTACAAAGAAAACGATCATCGAAGATTCTACAGGGTCTTAATACGCATTTTAACCTCTTTCTCTATAATTACTACGATCCAGAATTATCCCCCAATTTCCACGGGATTTGAACGAATTATTTTATTTAAACTGCCCTCAGGGCATAAAGGTCAAACCTTGGTCGCTTTGGACTCTGATACGCACTTGTTAAGAGGTCAATGCCTTACTACGTCATTCATTTATGACCGAGATTCGTAACAATGCTCTTTCGCGTGCCATTGAAAATCGCTCTGCGGGCCGTCCGGTGCGCATGTCGTAGGTTTCCGAAACCTAATATATACACATATATATATAACGACGACGTAGGTCTAAAAGAATTGACTATTGTTTTCGTCACTTGTAGATTTGTACCGACACTACAACCATATAAAGATTTATTATATAGAAAAATTAGCGATTTTGTAAAAATATTTCTCCTTGTGATTTATTAGAATGTATTTCTATTGTGGCAGTTTATGCAATTTTTTTCTGTTGCTCTTTCTGTAGCTGAATTGGGCTCTGCACTGTCTGTAAATGTCTGGTTTTTTTTTCTTTAGTTACCTGTGGCTTTTTCACTATAGTCTGTGGCTTTTTACCATTGTTGTATGTGGAATTGAGAGAAAATTTGACTTTTCGATTATTTGGTCGTTGAAGGATTAAACTTTGAGTTTTAGCGTAAGTTCCTAATTTTAAAAGTATTCTAGTCACTATCGATTAAAGGGTTTATCTCTGCACTTGGATGCATTTCTTTTTTTTTTATTTTTTTTATTTTTTTGCGTTGATAATCTCGAGTTTTCTACACTTGTATGTAGAGTAAGTCCATCTGATTCAGATGCGTTTTTCTGTGACCCATTTTATTTTCAAGCATGGAAAGTAAAAGTATCACCCGTAGGACCAATTCCATCCATGGTGATCTATGAAGCAGCACCGTACTCAAAAGTTTCCGTGGCCAGCACATTATTCAGCCACCCTTTACTTTGTTGCCCTTTAGAGCTGGTTAGGAGGGGGGAAGGGTCACCCTCAAGAGGAGGTCAACATCAAGAGGGGGTCATTTCCTTCATCAGGATTCAAACGCGATCCCTTCGGTGCGACAGTTGGGCTCGCTGCTGCTAAGCCAGCGAGTATTCCATGTTCATCATTTTTACAAAACAAAAGGCCCCTATTTCGAATAGTGAGGAATTAGGCAAGTGTGGCTTGATCCTTTTCTGGGAAGCCTCCACCACGGATCAGCTCGATCTGGTCGTTATAGATGCAGCCACACAACCTTGACATTTGTCAGATTCGTCACAGTTCAGTCTCCCACTCAACGGGTAGTTCTGCGGGCACTCTCAAACTCTCAAAATGAACAGGGCTCGCCAAGAGCGGGTTCCAACAAGTACAGCTTCTTGGCTAAGGAGTATGTTATCTCGCTACTAGTGACACACCTGGATGACATTGAATCCACCGTACGATTATGTTATCTCGATACTAGAGACACACCTGGATGACATTGAATCCACCGTACGAGTATGTTATCTCGCTACTAGAGACACTCTGGATCACATTGAATCCACCGTACGAGTATGTTATCTCGCTACTAGAGACACCCTGGATGACATTGAATCCACCGTACGAGTATGTTATCTCGCTACTAGAGACACCCTGGATGACATTGAATCCACCGTACGAGTATGTTATCTCGCTACTAGAGACACACCTGGATGACATTGAATCCACCGTATGAGTATGTTATCTCGCTACTAGAGACACCCTGGATCACATTGAATCCACCGTACGAGTATGTTATCTCGCTACTAGAGACACACCTGGATGACATTGAATCCACCGTACGAGTATGTTATCTCGCTACTAGAGACACCCTGGATGACATTGAATCCACCCTACGAGTATGTTATCTCGCTACTAGAGACACCCTGGATGACATTGAATCCACCGTACGAGTATGTTATCTCGCTACTAGAGACACCCTGGATCACATTGAATCCACCGTACGAGTATGTTATCTCGCTACTAGAGACACCCTGGATGACCTTGAATCCACCGTACGAGTATGTTATCTCGCTACTAGAGACACCCTGGATGACATTGAATCCACCGTACGAGTATGTTATGTCGCTACTAGAGACACCCTGGATGACATTGAATCCACCGTACGAGTATGTTATCTCGCTACTAGAGACACCCTGGATGACATTGAATCCACCGTACAAGTATGTTATCTCGCTACTAGAGACACACCTGGATGACATTGAATCCACCGTACGAGTATGTTATCTTGCTACTAGAGACACCCTGGATGACATTGAATCCACCGTACGAGTATGTTATCTCGCTACTAGTGACACACCTGGATGACATTGAATCCACCGTACGAGTATGTTATCTCGCTACTAGAGACACCCTGGATGACATTGAATCCACCGTACGAGTATGTTATCTCGCTACTAGAGACACCCTGGATGACATTGAATCCATCGTGCCAAAGGATCAGATCGGGAATAAAAAAAAACCAGTAGCGTGCGAGATAGAGACCGAAAGAAATTTAGATTCGGTTTTTGGTTTCGGCGCCGAAATTGGGCAAAATGGCTTCTCTCGGTGTTGTTTCGGTTGCGGCCAAGGCCGAAACGTTAGCTTTCGGTTTGCGTTCGGTTTCGACTGATATTGACTTTTGGTCATCAGCCGAATATCTATTTTAACTTTCAAAATTCAGACTGCAACTCTACTTAATGATAATTCTGAATAAAATATGTAATGCACGTATATACAACTGCATATTACATTTTCTATGCTTTACTTAAATAAAGTACCTATAAGCTAGTTAATATTTCACAAAAATGTGCAGTCTTTTTAGATCCTTTGTTTGGAAATTTCGGTGAAACTTTCGGTTTTGGATTCGGCTTCAGCCGAAAGTCAATTTATAACTATCTGTATGGTTTCGTTTTCGGTCTGAACTAAAAATTTAGTTTCGGTCGGCGAGAGAGTAGCTCGGGCCAGGTCCCCCCCCCCCTCTCTCTCCAGCCGTCGGTGGCCCCGGCAAATTGAAAGCGCATCATGTCATGTCACCTTTGATATACCTTTAAACCTCCATGGCGGACCAACAGAGACCCCCACAAATCGCGAAAACAAAGGTCGTTTAATTTTTGTGGGTAGGAGGGAGGTGTGGTACACCTAACATCAAGTAAAACCCTCGGCGCGTTGCAGGTGGTGCCGATTAATAATCTCTATTTCTGGCACCTTTCCTCAGACGCTGAAAGTGATCAAAGCCATACAAAATGTGCAATTGATGGAGAATGATTAGACATCAGCAGTCACACCATTAAAAAGCAATTTAATACCAATCTCCCCTTCACACACACGTTAATACAAACATGTGCCAAAATTTAAATTGAATTTTTTTTGTTTGTTTAATGAGCTAGAGAAGCAGTAGATATTTACTTTTCTATATAAAAAAATGTGACATTTGAAACGACAGAACTTGTAGGAACTTGTTGATTTTAATTGAATTGATGTAACTGAGTTTAACCATTGGGTGCCACACCACTCGGGGTCCAATCCAGGTCAACGACATGTTGTTGTTTTTATTTTTTCCTGGGACTGGAGTCTAAACAGCACCGATGAGAGCCTGAAATTAGTTTCGGGAAAAGAAACGGCGTATGTGCATTGAACTGTCCACGCAATCGTCTTGTATTAGCGCTGCTAAAGAAATTTGAGAGCGCTACTTCAAAAGCTACATGAACGCGACATGGTCTGAAAGGGATATTTTACTTTTGGTGTTGATGTTTTTTTTACCAACACCACGATACATGAAGGGATTGTCAGATCAGCACAACGACCATCAGCTATTATTGCCTTCACCAATGAATGTCGACTAGAGCCCCTTATCTGAGCTGGGTAGATTGAATGATGCCCTGAGTGTGGCCCTTACCGAACTTGAACCCCCGATTCTCCGATTGCATACCCAGACGGCAGCGCGTTCGAACTGACGATCCGAAGGTCCTGGGTTCGAGTCCTGGTGGAGGCCAGGATTGGTTTCCCCAGGACTTGAGGGTGTCTTTGAGTCTACCCAACTCTTATGGGTACCTGAAGTTAGCTGGGGGGTAAAGTAAAGACTGCTGGGCATTGTGCTGGCCACACAATCCCTCTAGTATGCCGTAGCCACAGAAAACGGGTGAACGCTGCTTCACCAACCCTATGATCAGTTTGGTCCGAATGGTACTTTCCTTTTTTTTACTAGCCATCAATGTTACTTAATAACAAAACAACAAAAACAACGAATCACATTTATCTCATTATACAACATGCAGCAAGATCGATATGTACACCCATATTCCCCTCACTCCCGGGAGGAGGGGGGGGGGAGATAATTTTGGCTCCAATTACTCACTGCTTTCACATCTGTTTGCCAAAAAGTATTCTATGCATCGCTCACACTCGTAATACACGAAATTAACCCCTGGCACCACGTGCTTGTAATGGATGTTGTTTTTTTTTATTATTACATCTTTATGTTTAGACTTTGTTGTTTGTTCTTTTCTTTCTGCCTTCAAGTCAAAGTCAAGAAATGTATTATGTTATTTGGGCCATTGCGTAGACTTGAAGATGTTCCAGATATTTCTTGCGCAAAGTTCACAATTCTCTTTCTCTTTGTGTGTATGGTTGGTAATTATAAGAGTCTTTGTAGTGTTTCCAGTTCTTGCCAATTGCTAAGTCTGGATTTGGATAGTCTGTTGAGTGTACGATTTAGATAGTCTGTTGAGTGTACGATTTAGATAGTCTGTTGAGTGTACGATTTAGATAGTCTGTTGAGTGTACGATTTGGATAGTCTGTTGAGTGTACGATTTTACTCAGAATAGACTTTTTCTAGATACTGAGGTGGTGATATGGGGCAAGGTTGTCGAGCTGGCAGAGCGTTGGATTGGCGTACCGAAGGTCCTGGGTTCTAATCCCAATTCTTTCTGGTGACGGCTGGGGTTCGTTTTCTGGTCTGGAGGGTGTTCCTGGGTCTACCCAGACCTGATGGGTACCTGACTTTAGTTATGTTAACGTGACGGAAAGTGGAAATTGTGCTGGCCACACAATCTCCTAGTATACCTTGGCCATAGAAACTGGTTAACGCTGCTTCACCAGCCCAAATCGATCAATTTGGTCCATCGGGTTTACTTTTACAAGGTGGTGATGGAACAGAAACCATTTTGTTTTAGTTTTCATACGTAGGCCCAGATCACCTTTAAGGAAACATCGGAGGTATCGTACAGCAATCTTGCATGCTGCTCTACTACCCTTACTGGTCTGCTACTGACCACACGATTTGATGCGCCGCTCTAGTGTGGCTGGACACGGAATGAAGTACCTAGGAGCGCGCTCAATTGACTCTGTGGCGCCTTCTTTATGGAACAGCTTGCCTCAGACACTGAGAGAATCTGAGACAAGAGTGTCTTTTAAAAAGAGATGAATTAAAGTCCTTTCTCTTTGGCTAGTGGCTGTGTGCCTTACATACTAATACATCTGCCACTACAATTCACACCGAGAGCGCACTGAGCATACTAAATGTAACAGTATGGATATAAGCGCTAGAAAAATAACCATTATTATTCCTATGCATTCTAAAGCCTATAAACAAAAAACAATAACTTCTGCCTGGGATAAGTGAAAAGTGAAAAAGAAAGAAATTTTACTTTTCGTTCTTTTGTAGACAATGAACATTTTACTAAGTCCAGTCAATGAACTTCCTCTTCCGCTTTAACCTCAACCTCTGTACAAATTGATCGCTTTTTCATGCCAAACTTGTCGTGTTATAAAAAAACAAGGCTACAGACACCAAACTGTATAGTTCTTATCTATATGTCTATACAAAGTTTGATGTTTGTGTCAATTTCGATGCCCATTGGTCAATATCAAGACACGCGACCTCATCGCCTTTAAAGGCCCATTTAAATATCACGACTGTATTTTTCCACACACGTGTACTCCGTAGCATAGAGGTTAGAATCCCCGCCTGGCACCCGGGTCGCTGGGCTCGATTTTCCTGAGGTAAATTTTTAGGTGTGCAATGAAAATGTAGTCTATTCGTTACCCCGTGCAGCGCCGGGCAATTTAACTAGTACAAAATAATAATAATAAATCAGGCAATAAACTCGTATTGTTCTTATTAAAAGGCTACAAAGGCATAGCAACTGTATTTTACCTATTAAATAAAGATAATAATAATAATAATAATAATAATAATAATAATGGTGCTTGTATAGTGTATATCCCGTTAACAGTTTTATGCGATGACGACAGTTACACAATATAGACAACGAACAACAGACGAAAATGTAAATTTAGTATACACAAATACTGCTAACGAAATAGGTAAGTCTTCAACCGACTCCTGAAGGGGTCGAAGCTAGGGCTGTAGTGGGAGGTGACTCCAAACGGACGGTCACGCATAAGAGAATGATCGTTGGCCAACGGACACTAGCCACACACGAGGAATCCGCAGAGTTTTCATTCCCTCTGTATTCAATCTATCTGGTCAACAATAGATGCCTTTTTTGCTTTGTTTATGCCCCTTTACGAGACGTCCACAACATACATAGTATCCCTCACTACCTCCCACGAAGAAAAAACAAACAATGACACATCTTATGTGGAGAGCTCATTTCACGTTCAGTCACCTCATTTATTGTCTCATTCCCACAATCCCATGGTAGTAAAAACAAAACAAAATACACAACTCAAACCTCCTGTCTGCAATCAATTTTTTGTGCGTTAAGAAATTGGGATGGGGGGGGGGGGGAAGGGTAAAGGTGGCTTTGCCAATGAAATGCAAAGGTAGACTTTGAGAGACAGGTGTAGATGCTCTGCGAAAAATGACGAGCATTGCAATCGCATCACTGCCAAAGGTGAACATCACAGCCCGATCGAACTTTCTTTTCTTTTTTTTTTTTTTACAGCAAGAACAAAGGATGCAATAGTTTTCGCGCGAATTTGTTGATTTATTACTCTACGGTTTGAGATTTTTAGTGATCTATTTTTTTTTTAATATACGCCTTTCTGTAGTACAAGTAGTAATATATTTCCACCAAGCTCAAGGTGCAAAGGACATGGCGACACCACTATGGAGGGAATAAAAAGAGAGGAGGTGGGGGGGGGGGGGGTTCCTGCCCCGAAACATCCAACTTGTGGTGTCAGAGGGTGACTATGAATAGGAAGAGAGGGAGCATTGTGGCTCCGAAAACTTGGGGTGTGTCAGAGGGTGACACCACGAAGGAGGGAATAGGAAGAGACGAAGAGTAGTAAGTCCGAAAGCAGAAAGTCAACAATATCAATTTCGGCCGAAACCGAAAGCTAACTTTTGGGCTTCGGTCGAAAACGAAACGACGCCGAAAGAGGCCATTCGCCTTTCTTTTTCGGCGCCCGAAACCAAAACCGAATTTCGGTCGGGCCTCGACCGAAATCTTGGGGTGTCATGGGTGGTCGCGTCTTGTGATTTAAACTCTTGACTATTGATCAAAGAAAATTTTCTCTTACACTTGTACCCTGAAACCTCGAAAAAAAAAACACCTTGAAAATTGTGTGATTTTCCAGGTATGTATTCACTGGTTACCACCTGTCCTGTTTCTATAAATAAATAAATATTAAAAAAAAACTAACTAAAACAACAAACAGCAAATAAAAAAAATGGTATGCAATATTATAAAGATGTATGTCGATTGGCAGATTGCGAGCACGTGATGACGGTAAATTGTATTTGGGATGGGAAATTGTGAAGAGTGGTCGGTGGTGATGTATTGTTTGATAGTATTGTTGGATTTATTAAAAAAAAAAAATGAACATCTATGCAAAAATAATGACCTTCATGAAAGCGAAGAATAAGTATCCCATCGGACCAAAAAGATCCATAGGGCCGGTGAAGCAGCGCTTTCCAGTTTCTGTGGCCAAGAAACACTAGTGGGATTGTGCGGTTGGTACAATGTCCAGCCGCTATTTAATTTACCCCAACTAATCTCAGGTACCCGTCAGAGCTGGGTAGACCTCCGGAACACCCACCAGACTCGGTAAAACAAATCCTAGCCTTCACCAGGATTCGAACCCAGGATGTTCGGTAGGACAGCCTAACGAAAGCGAAATAAATATAATAAATGTGTAAATTTGAATTGAAATGTCGTAGAATCTTTCTAAATGTCTAGTTTCTTCTCTAGTCAATGAAACGCAGGAGGCATGGTGGCTGAGCGCGCAGCACGTTCGGCTGGCGTACCAATTGTACTGGGTTCGAATCCTGGTGAAGGCTAGGATTTTTTTTCCCCGGGACTTTTTCCTCTGCGCCACCAATCATTTTTTTTTGTTAAAGAGCTTTTTTAAAGCGCTCTGCGTGCCAAGTCTGGCACGCGGGCCATTGGTTGCCGATCCCTTTACTAGAACCCACGATTAGTCGAGTGTGTAAGTCTTATTTTTGTCATTAAAGAACTTTATAGAGTATATTCTGCAAGAGGTTAAAGGGTCGGCATGATTATGCCTGATAGCCACGGAGAATAAGTCGATATTCCTCGAGATCAAAGACTAACGTCACCGAACCCGTTGTAGGAGATTGTCGTTTGGCGGGTTGCGTTATTAATGTAAACATGACATAATCAACCTCAGTTTTATAGTTCATGGATGTTCATGATTATTTCTGGTAAACAAACTGATTAAGAGTTTTAATAATGAATATATAATTTATATAAATATGTATAGCTTAATCAACGGCGCTTTTGATGTTTTTATCCACAATTTGCTTTTACAGGAAGTTACTAAGACTGTTGGGATGTATACATGTCTATAGCCCGTAGCAATACTTGTATTAATATTTACTCTTAGGTAGTTCAGTTTGTACATTTAAACAACGTCTGCGACCAATTATACAACGTTAACCATTGATTTGAATTTAGACTTTATAAGAATTTAGAGTTTTGAGTTTAGAAGTTTTGAGTTTTAGAGTGTTGAGTTTGCCACGGCATACTAGGTTAGTGTGCACAATGCCCGGTCGTCTTTACTTTACCATAACTAAAGTCAGGTATCCAGCAGAGCTGGGTAGACTCAGTGACAAAAAACCTCCAGTCCTGGAGAACAAATGCTAGCCTTCACCAGAATTTGAACGCAGAGCCTAGCCGCACGCGCGCTGCCTCTCGGTTACATTAAACTAATAAAAATGTTGAGCCCATCTTCTCTCTCTCTCTCTCTCTCTCTCTATCTCTCTTTGCAACCCAATCATTTTGATCTTGTGGACCGCTATCAGGGCCGCGACCCCGAATTCGGGAAACCCTTGGCCCCGCATTGAGATTCCCCGTGATACCATTATATTCGGTGCAGCACGAGACACGGTGAGCAGACCTATTTGAGACCAATAAAAATATCATAATACTAAGAATAATGCTCTTCAAGTATCTCATCAATACGAAAGGTGGGTGGGGGGGGGGGGGGTGGGGGGGTGGAGGGTATATGCTAACGAAACGCGCGCCCCCAGACCTAGCCTCGTTGTACACCCTCACCTCCTCCTTCCACTCCTTATGCCGTGCAAACTGGAGGGCGCACAGCTCCCCCACCCCACCACCAAGAGATTACTAAAAAAAAAAAACAAATTTTCCAATGGAATTCACCAGAAAGACTAGAAACTAGATCCTAGATTTCACCTAGACCTACAATCTATATGTTGCGCATTAGACCTGGAACATTGCATGTTCTTTTTGGTGTTTGGACTTTGCCAAGGTCGTCGGGCTCATGACCTACTTCTTACGTGATGAGGATGGGAAAGGGGTGGATGAGATAGGGGAGGGGGGAATGAGGTGTTAGGTCATGTAGAACTTGTACCGTCTGCTGATGGAATTGATCCCAGAAATAATAATCATCTCCGTCTCTCTCTATCTACCTTTTTTTCGTCTCTTTCTCTCTCTCTCTCGCTTTTCTCTCTTTCTCTCTTATTGTCTCTCTTTCTCTCTTTATCTCTCTCGCTTTTCTCTCTTTCTCTCTTATTGTCTCTCTTTCTCTCTTTCTCTCTCTCTCGCTTTTCTCTCTTTCTCTCTTATTGTCTCTCTTTCTCTCTTTCTCTCTCTCGCTTTTCTCTCTTTCTCTCTTATTGTCTCTCTTTCTCTCTTTCTCTCTCTCGCTTTTCTCTCTTTCTCTCTTATTGTCTCTCTTTCTCTCTTTCTCTCTCTCTCGCTTTTCTCTCTTTCTCTCTTATTGTCTCTCTTTCTCTCTTTCTCTCTCTCGCTTTTCTCTCTTTCTCTCTTATTGTCTCTCTTTCTCTCTTTCTCTCTCTCGCTTTTCTCTCTTTCTCTCTTATTGTCTCTCTTTCTCTCTTTCTCTCTCTCGCTTTTCTCTCTTTCTCTCTTATTGTCTCTCTTTCTCTCTTTCTCTCTCTCGCTTTTCTCTCTTTCTCTCTTATTGTCTCTCTTTCTCTCTCTCTCTCGCTTTTCTCTCTTTCTCTCTTATTGTCTCTCTTTCTCTCTTTCTCTCTCTCGCTTTTCTCTCTTTCTCTCTTATTGTCTCTCTTTCTCTCTTTCTCTCTCTCTCGCTTTTCTCTCTTTCTCTCTTATTGTCTCTCTTTCTCTCTTTCTCTCTCTCGCTTTTCTCTCTTTCTCTCTTATTGTCTCTCTTTCTCTCTTTCTCTCTCTCGCTTTTCTCTCTTTCTCTCTTATTGTCTCTCTTTCTCTCTTTCTCTCTCTCTCTCGCTTTTCTCTCTTTCTCTCTTATTGTCTCTCTTTCTCTCTTTCTCTCTCTCGCTTTTCTCTCTTTCTCTCTTATTGTCTCTCTTTCTCTCTCTCGCTTTTCTCTCTTTCTCTCTTATTGTCTCTCTTTCTCTCTTTCTCTCTCTCTCTCGCTTTTCTCTCTTTCTCTCTTATTGTCTCTCTTTCTCTCTTTCTCTCTCTCTCGCTTTTCTCTCTTTCTCTCTTATTGTCTCTCTTTCTCTCTTTCTCTCTCTCGCTTTTCTCTCTTTCTCTCTTATTGTCTCTCTTTCTCTCTTTCTCTCTCTCGCTTTTCTCTCTTTCTCTCTTATTGTCTCTCTTTCTCTCTTTCTCTCTCTCGCTTTTCTCTCTTTCTCTCTTATTGTCTCTCTTTCTCTCTTTCTCTCTCTCGCTTTTCTCTCTTTCTCTCTTATTGTCTCTCTTTCTCTCTCTCTCTCGCTTTTCTCTCTTTCTCTCTTATTGTCTCTCTTTCTCTCTTTCTCTCTCTCGCTTTTCTCTCTTTCTCTCTTATTGTCTCTCTTTCTCTCTTTCTCTCTCTCTCTCGCTTTTCTCTATTTCTCTCTTATTGTCTCTCTTTCTCTCTTTCTCTCTCTCGCTTTTCTCTCTTTCTCTCTTTCTCTCTCTCTCTCGCTTTTCCCTCTTTCTCTCTTATTGTCTCTCTTTCTCTCTTTCTCTCTCTCTCGCTTTTCTCTCTTTCTCTCTTATTGTCTCTCTTTCTCTCTTTCTCTCTCTCTCGCTTTTCTCTCTTTCTCTCTTATTGTCTCTCTTTCTCTCTTTCTCTCTCTCGCTTTTCTCTCTTTCTCTCTTTCTCTCTCTCTCTCGCTTTTCCCTCTTTCTCTCTTATTGTCTCTCTTTCTCTCTTTCTCTCTCTCTCGCTTTTCTCTCTTTCTCTCTTATTGTCTCTCTTTCTCTCTCTCTCTCGCTTTTCTCTCTTTCTCTCTTATTGTCTCTCTTTCTCTCTTTCTCTCTCTCTCGCTTTTCTCTCTTTCTCTCTTATTGTCTCTCTTTCTCTCTTTCTCTCTCTCGCTTTTCTCTCTTTCTCTCTTATTGTCTCTCTTTCTCTCTTTCTCTCTCTCGCTTTTCTCTCTTTCTCTCTTATTGTCTCTCTTTCTCTCTTTCTCTCTCTCGCTTTTCTCTCTTTCTCTCTTATTGTCTCTCTTTCTCTCTTTCTCTCTCTCGCTTTTCTCTCTTTCTCTCTTATTGTCTCTCTTTCTCTCTCTCTCTCGCTTTTCTCTCTTTCTCTCTTATTGTCTCTCTTTCTCTCTTTCTCTCTCTCTCTCGCTTTTCTCTATTTCTCTCTTATTGTCTCTCTTTCTCTCTTTCTCTCTCTCGCTTTTCTCTCTTTCTCTCTTTCTCTCTCTCTCTCGCTTTTCCCTCTTTCTCTCTTATTGTCTCTCTTTCTCTCTTTCTCTCTCTCTCGCTTTTCTCTCTTTCTCTCTTATTGTCTCTCTTTCTCTCTTTCTCTCTCTCTCGCTTTTCTCTCTTTCTCTCTTATTGTCTCTCTTTCTCTCTTTCTCTCTCTCGCTTTTCTCTCTTTCTCTCTTTCTCTCTCTCTCTCGCTTTTCCCTCTTTCTCTCTTATTGTCTCTCTTTCTCTCTTTCTCTCTCTCTCGCTTTTCTCTCTTTCTCTCTTATTGTCTCTCTTTCTCTCTCTCTCTCGCTTTTCTCTCTTTCTCTCTTATTGTCTCTCTTTCTCTTTCGCGTTTTTCTTTTTCTTTGTATCTTTTATCAAACACACTCTCTCATTTTTCACACTCTTTCTCTCTCTCCTTCTCTTTTTCTTTCTCTTTCACTCACTCTTTCCTGCTTTCTCTTTTTCAATACTTTTTCGCGCTCTCTCTCTCTCTCTCACTCCATCTTTCTCTCTCCTCCTCTATCTTTCTCTCCCTTTGCCTTTCTCCCTCCCTTTCTCTCTCTCTCTCTTTCCATTTCTTGATCTCTTTCGCTCACCTTTTCTCGCTTTTTCTCTTTCTCTAACTCTATCGCGCTCTCTCTCTCTCACTCCCTCTTTCTCTCTCTCTCTCTCTCTCTCTGTCTGGTAAAGCATTCTTTCAGATCAACTCAATCGCCCATCCACACAAGCACAGCGAATATTACCTCACCTATAAAGTCTAACCCTGACAGCGCCACCCCCATCCCATCTCTCCCCTCTCTCTCCTTCTCTCTCTCTCTCATCGATATCACCTATCAGGTAATACTTACCTGGAGGCAACCGACGTGTCCCGCACCCACACCCCCCTCCCTCCATCTCAATCTCACCCTCTTAACGCAACACCGAGACTCTTAGTCCCCCCTACGCCCCACCCAATCATCCCTACATTCCCTCGTTTTCCTCGCCGTTATCTAGCTTCTATACAACACCGGCTTCATACACACAAACAAAAAGTGTTTGAATATCTTGAGTATGAGGTTAGTGTTTTAGGGCGGGTATAGCAGCTCCCCCATTACGTGAATACAACCCGCCCACCTCCCCTATACATCGCAATCAACTTTTTTTTTCTTTTTTTTTCTTTCTCTCTCTCTCTCTCTCTCTCTCTCTCTCTCTGTCTCAACTCTCTATCTTTCCATCTCATGATTTCTCCTACCCGTCCCCTCCTACCCTCCTCCCCCCCCCCGTTTCGTTCTACATAATATAAAAAAAAAAACAGACAGCCCCCACTCAACCAACAACAGCATCTTCAGCCAAGAGAGGTAACTCCGGGTATACAAAGCCATCCTGCTGTACTGTATTGTTTAACTTCTCTTGCTTCCACTTTCTCTGTACTCTCTACAGTAGAAAAAAATATCCCCCCTCCCCCCCCCCCCCCCCCAATGTTATAAAGATGGTGATTCTCTTTCTTTCTTTTTTTTTAAATATATATTTCTTTCACTCTCACACGATCAAAACAACGAGAAATTATCCCGCCTATAATGTTGAAATAATGGCTGGTGAAATGATTAACTGTGCCTCTTTACGAGGCCGAAGTAAAAGTGTACCATCTTAGAATTTGGCACAGTGCACATCTTAGAGATAGGTACAGTAGGCCTATTAATCTTTTATTTGGGCACAATACCAATCTTATATTTAGGCGCAATACTCATCTTATATTTAGGCACAGTACCCATCTTATATTTGCGCACAATACCAATATTATATTTAGGCACACTACCTGTCTTATATTTACGCTTAGGCACCATAACAATCTTGTATTTATACACAGTGCCATTTAGTTGAATTTGAATTTAGTTGGCACAGTACAAATATTATATTTAGGCACAGTAAAAATATCATACTTGGGCACATTACCAATTTTATAATTAGGCACTGTAGCAAAAATATATATTTCACCGCAGTAACAATCTTATCTTTAGTCGCTGTACCATTCTTATATTTAGTCACAGTACTAATCTTATATTTAGGCACAAAATCAGCCATAGAATAATGAACTGTACCAAACTTAGAGTTAAATACAGAACCAGTATTTAAAATTGTCACAGTTCCGATCCAAGAGTTATGCACCAAAGTTTCAGCATTAATCACAGAATTAGGCATCGCATCAGTCCCAGATAGGCATAGCATAGTGCCATAGTGTCCATAGAATTAGGCACACTATTAACCTAAAAGTCTCTTACTGGATTTTTTATTTTATTTATTTGTGCCAATTCTAAAACCCAAAAGGCAATGCGATCGCAATAGAGGTTAAGAACGGGCAACCGCTTCATGTGCGTTGTGACCCCCATTCTTACCAATACTATACCAAGAAACTATGTATCAGAAACTCATCAACCGCCGGCTGTATTGTTGACGTAAAACACACACGAGCCAGGTCTGCAGTTTATCGCGGTATGTTCGGGTACATTTTCGTTACATCCGTTGTTAAGAGGTTGACGCGAGTACTGTACCTGTGAACTTCGAACTTTCCATTGGGGAAAAAAAAGAGGGGTGGGGAAGTACAAAGGAAACCACTTTTAAATGTTTTTAACCAGTGACCGATTTATCACAAACTTTATGTACGTCTAGCTCTTAAAAAAATATTGTCACGCTATTGCTAAACTGTTTCGGTAAATGAAACATTTTGAAAATATTCTGTTTTTTTTTTTTTACATTTCTAATTTGTAGGAATTCTTAAGTAGATTATTGCGCTGGTGTGGTATATATTTTGTTTGTTTTTTCCCTAAACCGCGTATTCCCGCCCCCCCCCCTTTTTTTTTTTAGTTGCGTGATGGAGGCTATATCCTGTTGTAGCGATAGCGTGGGCTAAATCTTCACTTAGAGCCCTGGATATAACTTATTCGAGTCTGTACGTAGTTTAGCTAAGTACCCTATAAAGATTAATGGAAAGTGGGTGGGTGCGTCTTTTGTGCTGAACGCGATAAGGCCATCTCTCGACATTCTGCCAAACTAGATCCATTGCTCAAATTGATCAACTTTTAGAAAAAGTATCGCGTCGGACCCAGATTGATCCATAGGGCCGGCGCAGCAGCGTTCGCCAGTTCCTGTGGCCACAGTCATACCAAGGGATTGTGTGACCGGCACAACGCCCAGCCGCCTTTACTTTTCACCCCCCCCCCCCCTAAACTAAAGTCGGGTACCCATCAAATCTGGGAAACCTCAGCCTATAGAGCCCCTGGAAAAAACTCCCGAAGTAAAGCGCAGGGTGGTTAAGACCCGACAAAGATAAATGGAAACTGTGTTCCACTACTCTTCCCGTGTAATCTCTATCTCATATTTAAGTTTTCTTTCAACAAAGTCCTTACAACAGATCAACCCAATAATTCAATGCGGAAAGTTCCACAGCTCGCAGTTTGGCGTCTCCATTGTTCTGCCTCTTCTGCTCTTCGGGATAATTTCCGTCATTGTCTTGCAATTCTAAAGTCTGTTTATTCTGTTGTTGTTCGATGTGTTGATGTTGATGATGTTGTAGCTGTTGTTTTACGTCGTTAAGAACACAGACCCGCATCTAATTCTCAAAAGCCCATGAGCCACTTCGTTGTTCGCCCGTTACCTAATGCTAGGATCGATGTTGCAACGTCTCATTTGTACGTATATTTTTTTTAATTCTCTTGCAAGTTGCAAGTCAGCTGCAGTTTCGCCTCCCCGCTTATTTATGTAAAGGATACCACTATAGTTTTCGTTATCTGTTTTATTTTTGTTTTGTTTTGAAAGACAATGTTATTTACCTATGAGATTAGCTAGAACATATTCAACATCTCTGCAGCCATTTTATACAGCACCACCACCACCAACCCTCCTCCTTCCAGCTTGGTTTTCGTGAATTCCGCCCATGGCTTTCAAGACAAAACAGCTTCGGATTCCTCCAGTCATCTCAAATTACCCTAACCTTGCAACCTTGCACCATTTCTTTTTTTTAAAGAATAGGTGTAAAGGGGAAAAAATCTGAGTTTTTTTTTTTTATGAAATGTCAAGGTTACTGCTTCAGAAATTTTGACTCACCTTATATGGTTGTCGTGAGGCACGGTTGTCTAGCTAGCAGCACGCCCGGGTTCTCAATTTAGAGATAAAGGGTTCAAATCCAGGTAAAATTCATAGGGGTTGTTCCCCCCCCCCCTCATTCCGAAACAGAACGGTGGCTTCTGAGTTTGTCCACCTTCGACTGGTATCCTGACATTAGTGAAGTAAAGCAAAAAAAAGTAAAAAAGGGCGGTTGGGCATTGTGCTTGCCACACAATCCCACCGCCAACGGAAACTAATGGACACTCCACAAGTCTGACAAAAAAAAGTTATCCCGTCGGACCTTATTGATCCATAGGGCCGGTGAAGCAGCATACTCTGCATTCTAGGGGATTGTGTGGCCAGCACAATGTCCAGCCGCTTTTACTTTTACCCCAACTAAAGTCAGGTACCCATCAGAGCTGGGTAGACTCAAGTACATCCCTCCAGTCCCAAGAACAAATCCTAACCTTCACCAGGATTCGAACCCAATACCTTCGGTACGCCAGTCGAGGAGACTTGAATTTCTTTTTTGTGAGTCTTCCGCGTGCCAATGGAAATTGCTTCGCGTTCCGTAGGTCGCCGACCCCTGGTTTAGTGTATGTGTTTGCTGTTCCAGTAGACGGAATCCAATTTATCTCAACGTTTCCCTTCCGAAAAAAACAACGCGCCGGATACAGACAGGCGGAACAGCGAATATCCGGCAACAAAGAAAACCCGGATGCCACCCAAGTGTGCCTCTAAATGACACGCAAATGGCATTAGGCATGTCATGAACGAAAGAAAACAAAATCTCATCCTTTTTGGCATAGTTATACTCACATTCACTGCACACTACTTAAATTCTCTTTCATTCTCTCTCTCTTTCTTTTTTACTTTCTTTCTCTCTCAATCTCTCTCTGTCACACACACATACACACACACACACACACAAACACAATCTCTCTCTTGAATCTTGCCATGAATATTAATTCATGTATATTATCTTATCATCTTAACTTATCTTTAGGAACTATTTTGTTCCACTATCAGTGAGACTTTCAAAAGAATCCTCTTTCAGACAGGAAATACAATGGCTCAATAGCTGACTCCTAAATGATAGGCCTACTTCTTTCTTGTATGATAAATGGTAGAATAGTTTGCGTGAATGTCTATTGTGTTTGAGTACAAATGGCTCATTGTTTTAAGTATGCTGAAAGACGTAATTTATGTAATCAAATCAAATTTCCATTTATTTGTATCAATAAAGCAATCTTATCTTATATTACAGACGCTTCTTCTATAAAGAAGATTATTGCGTCCTACGCTCATCCGAGTCTAGTCTTGCATCTTTATTAATGTTTTAAATGATGTTAAGTTACTGGTTTTGCTGGTTTGTTCAGGCAACCCATCACAAAATGAAATTCCTTATATATGAGCCCTAATATGAATACGTCTAAAAGGAATTTATAGGATAATTAAGACTTATGGGATTTAGATACGGACATATATATGTTTTATATGGGTGTACCTTTCAAACATTTTATTTGCTCTGGGAATAACATAAATAATGTTACGGGGGGTGATAAGTAACAAAAACATCTGGCTCAAGACGTTACAGTAAAACATATTTGACATTAATAGTTGTGTAAACATGTTGTGAAAATATGAAAATGCTCGCGAGTGTTTGTGAGTGTGTATGTGTGTGTGTGTGTGTTTGCTTTTATGTGTTGTTGGTTTTTTTTTAAGCATATCCATCTGGTGATAAATTATTCAGTAACTTGATAGTTAAATATAGTTTGGGGATGAATTAGGCTTTAAAATAGTCTGTTGGTTATATAATAATAATAATAATATTTGTATAGCGCTGCCAACAAACATAATGTAAGTTCAGAGCGCATTTAACATACAAC
Source organism: Anisus vortex (assembly GCA_949126835.1). NCBI lineage: Eukaryota > Metazoa > Mollusca > Gastropoda > Planorbidae > Anisus > Anisus vortex. Next base: position 26,896,384 of record OX421506.1, read on the forward strand.
TAAGAACACGGACATTACTCTAGGCTAGGTGACAGAGCTAACTGATGACGTAAAAAAATATTAAAAAATCAAATAAATGTAGCATTAACTGACCCAACCTATAAGTAAGACAGTAGGGGTCTAAAGCATGTTAAATGTTAATTAAGGTAAATCTTGAAATAATGAGTTTTTAAGTTCTTTTTCAAAGTATCAATAGAGCTTGTTCGCCTGAGTTGAACGGGAACTGGATTCCACACCATAAGTTTAACATTATCTGGTGGTAAATAAGTTAAACATTGTTTGGAGGTAAATAGGTTTAACGTCGTCTGCAGGTTAAATGGTAAATTTAGGGCATTTTTGTTTTACAAAATAAAAGTGTTTATTTAAATTTAAAATATTTCTCCCCGAGTGGCATCCGAGCCTGGAATGGGTTGCCTGAACAAAACAAGGAAAATTAGTACCTTAACATCATTTGAAACACTTATGGAAATGCTACACTAGACTCAGACCACAGATAAGCGTAGGACGCAATCATCGTCTCTATAGAAGGAGCGTCACAACAAGGTAAAGATGCAAAACACCTTCCGCAAACTACAATTCGGAAAACGTAAAATGTTATAATATGGCTCAGCATAAACTTCCATAAGTCCAGTGCAGGATTGACCTATAAGCTAAACAAGCTATAGCTTAGGGTCCCTACTTTCTTGCCCCCCCCCCCCCCCCAAACGATGAATTTAGAACAACAATTACTCAAGATTAATCATGTTCCCTTAGTCTCGTGTACATAGAAAGTGACAAACTAGGCAGTTTATCATTTGATGATGTCATCAGTGCCTGTGCTCTGGCAAAGGCAAGAAATAAAATATTTTAGTTTCATATAATTCCTGAATCCTTAGAACATGTTTCAGGAGATTAGATATAGATTGTGCCTTTAAAAAGAACTTTTTCTTTAGCAGAGTTGGCAGTTTTAAGTTTGTTATGAATAAAACAGGATTTTAAGTCGAAGATTTATTATTTCACTATCTATATACTTTTTAACTGTATGTATTTCAGTTTAAGCCATCTAGGTACCCGGAAATCATATTTGGCACTGACATATAATATCTGGACTTATATAGAGGGCCCCATTTATCAAATAGCTTAGGGCCTTATCAACTGTAAATCCGGCCCTGCTTAAATCACAAACTATAATATGGTGCACTGGATCCACCTCACGCCCCCATTGCAGCAGTTCATCACAAGTATTGGACTTGTTGTCTAAATCCTCCCAACATTACACTTGAGAACGAAGAAGAAGAAGAATTGCAGTTCCCTTAAATCATTTGAAGCACCATGTCAGCGCCTCTTTCCCTTCCTCTTATGATGTGCATTTCTCATACTCCAAAAAATAAATTAAAAGGATTTGGTCGAGATGTTCAAATTTTTTTTTTTACTAAATGAAAAAAAAAAGATTTGTAAGTTAATGATAAAACATGACAAAAATGCCAGGTTACGTTGCTCCCTTGTGCTTTGATCTAAATTTAGGACATCCCCTACTCCCAACAGCACCACGAAGATGCAAGGGGAGGAGAGGGTATGGTAACAGTAACACGTATTTATATAAAATATAATAATATGATGGTATTGCAAGCTATGGGCTCCTTAATACAGAATGACAGTTGGCGAGGTAAAGAGAAAACACGAAAAATGGCCAAATTTAATGAGGAGCAAAAGAACAGATTTTGTTTAAATTTGCGAACAACGTACGATATATCCGTTTTCCTGATTTGATCATTCCCCTACTAAACTCGACCCGGTTCAAGGCATTCTTTGGGGGTGATGGGGGGGGATATGAAGGGGTGGGGGAAACAGGTAAGGAGACTTATAACCAGGTATCTTTTGTTCAACCGTGTGTCGAACAAAACAAGAAGGAATGAGAGTAGAAAATAAAGGGAAAGAAGAAAATATTGCCTTTACGATGCAACGCGTCAGATCTCGTTCGATGATGACGTCAATATATTTTTTTCCACCTTCGCCTGCTTCATAATCTCTAACACAAAAGTCCTCTGCCTGCCTTAGAGATTTATGTAATATTTGTTTCATTAAGTACGGGCCGTCTGGGTTTGGAGAGTATAGGGGGAAATGTCACACAATAAGGAGAGTCTGAGGTGACGCAGGTGCGCGTGGGAACGTGCACGCGCCGAGTCAGGGCGCGCATGAAGCTGAAAGGGCGCGTGAGAGAGAAGCGTGCGAATCCTAAGCTAAAGGCATTATTTGATATTAGCTGTATGCTGTATAATGATATTGTAATAATATATAACAAGCAACAGCTAATGTAAACTTTTCTCATACTATTTCGGGATACGAAGTTATTGGTGCAGAGATGGAATGTTAAGACGTTCACCGGTTTCTCTAATTTTTTTTCTTTTTGCCATGGCGCACAATGGGGATAGTGGCATCCGGGCGTGGGAATGGGTTGCCTGAACAAACCAAGAAAACTACTAACGTAACATCATTTAAAACACGAATAGAAATGCAGGCCTAGACTCAAACCGCGGATGAGCGTAGGGCGCAATAATCTTCTTTATTGAAGGAGCGTCTGTAATGTATAAGATAGTGTAGTCAACACAATGCCCAACCTGCTTTACGTTATTATTCTATTAGACTTGTGAACATTTCCTTTTTATATCTCCACCTCTCTTTACGTTCTCTTACTTTCTCTATCTCTGCCCTTCAGCTGTACACATGTTTATATATTTATAGTATAATTTCTCTACATAAGTCCCTGCTTTATCATGTCTTTCTCTTTATAATTTCTCTTTTTCTCTCTACCTGTTTAAAACCCCTCTCCCCGCCCATGTTTACATTCTATAACTTTATCTACCCCTCACCTTCTCTCTCTATCTATCTATCTATCTATCTATCTCTCCCTCTCTACAGTTCAATTGCATATATTTTTATATATCTTCCTCTTTACCTGTTCTCTTATTATTTCACAATCAACGCTAATGCCAGGCTAAATAGGGTGCAGTCTCTGCCAATGCGCCCACGTGTAATGCTAAGCCTAACCCTAACCCTAACCGATATAAAAACAACATGTCAAACAATACGAACAGCACATGTTTCATCAATATGGTGACGAAATCTTTCTGCTTTTTTTTCATTTCTTTCTTTCTTTCAGACTTTATTTATTCTGTGGAAAAAAAAAGAGAAAAGTTTACGTTAAAAAAATTTTCCTAAAATTTAATGTACTATTGCCTAGTGTTAATTATTATGCATGCATGGTGTACCTAATAGTTCACAGTGTACAAACATTTTCGGTCCTATTCGCTCTTTTACTGACAAACCATGTCTAAGTGCTGCGATACTGGTTGTACTGCGAGTGAAAAAAAGAAAGATGTAGAGGATTAAATTTTATTTCAATTTCAAGATAAAACGATGGATTGTGAACGTGACGAATCAATCATCTATTTCTTATTCCCAAACGTATTGCTTGATGCAAAAAAAAATATTTCGTTTCGTATCTTTATGTATCTATAAGTCATGTTTTATGATAGCCAAGAACTGCCAGTCTTGACTACTTTATTTTTTAACTAAATTTTACTTAACGTAGACTATTAATTATCTTTTTTACACACTTTCGATGTTTAAAACAGATTCCTCATAACTCATAACTAATATTTTTTTCGTAGTGACTATTTCTACAAAACCAGAACTGGACGACGCGGTTGAAAAAAATTGTGACATGTTCATAAATTATGAACATTATGAATAATGACAAATATATATATATATATATATATATATATATATATATATATATATATATATATATAAACATGCACGTTCTTCATAATATTTTTTTTTCTTTTACTTCTGTCAAGTAGCAAAGAGGAAGACAAGAAAAGGTCGAATCCAAGACTTTTGTCATCGGTGCAGCCTAAGAAAACAGCCCCCGACAGCCAGGATACGACAACAAGGCAGGGCGCCCAAACATCAGCTCAGCAGAACTCGTGTTTAGAGGACCAGTTCTCCCCGAACACCGAGTGCCCGTCTGTCCAGGAGCCAGAGTCCCCGACGCTCTGCCTCAGCGACATCACCGGATGCAACGTGACCAGGAGCAGTGTCACAGAATGCCTCAAGTCCGGTGGCGGGAGGGCGGCCAGGCTTAAGGTGAAGCACCCACTGAAGCTCGGACGAGACGAATGCGCGGGGAGGTCCGGCATCAAGCCACACCAGCTTAGAGTCAGCGAGTCTGGGTCACCGAAGAAGGGCAGCGAAAGCGAGAGTCTCTCGATAAATTGTGCCATCCCTTGCGGACACAAGCCATCCCCACGTTCGCAAGAGCCGGATGGTTGGGTTTGTGTGACAAATGAAGAGCTTGACCCCGGGGTCGTACGGTCGAAGGTGGACGAAATGGAAGCCCTCAGGCGTAGACGGTTTCTAGAACGGACTACCGAGGTCACCAGCGATGATTCTAAAAGCTGGAGGTCCAGGATATACCAGAAAGATAATGCGGACGAGCCCTCGTTGAGCCGTAGGGAGAAGGCCGAATCACGTCGCGCCGAGCTACCCTCTCAGAATGAGGACTCTGACCGCGGAAGCAGTTTCAGGAGGCGCAGGGGTGGCGAGGAAAGCACCAGCAGCGAGCTGGCCGAGAGGCTGGCGAGGCGGAGGGCGCAGAGGCTCGAGGAGCAGGGGGAGAGTTCCAGCGTTGACGGATCCGTCGAAGGGAGCAGGCTGTCGAGCAGGAGGTGGAGTAGGGACGGCAGCGTCCGGTCTATCGAGAGCTCCGAGAGCGGTGACGCGGACACGGGATTTACCGGCCGTCGGACCAGAAGGTCAGACGCCGAGAGCGCTTTCGTTAACAACAACGGCAGCTCTAAAGAAACTATGAACAGGCCGGTCGATTCCAGATCAGAGGATGTGGACGAAAACGGAGAGGCTGCTCACGTGACCCTGGGGTGGCACTCCAGGCGTAAAGAGACTGGCGACGCGCGCCCTAGTCACTGGGACAGTCGGGACAGCGCCAACGGCGTTTCACTATCTTCAGACGCGGGCGACGCTTACGTCATGGGCAAGCCGGGCGTTCAGCGTCGCTCGGGAGACTCTGCTTCCTTCGAGGAGGAACCCGCGCTTTCCAGGAAAAGCAGGAGCCTGCAGCGGACCTCGAAGGACTCTGCCTTTTCGGAGTCAGTTGAGAACGGCGACGACGACCTCACCACCAACGCGAACAACAGCAACAACAATTCCTCGACCCAGGACGTTTTCTTGAGGGAGAGCCCGTCCTCGTCCCTCACCTACCGGGCGCGCAGGATCCAAGAGTACATCCAGGACTGCGAGAACACTGGGCCGGTGTTCAGGGAGAAGCCGACCATCCCCAACGGGACCCAAGCCCATTCAGAACAAGCACAGATAGCAGCAGGAGACGTTGGCCAAACGTCTTCCCCATCTCGTGGGCAGGGTCAGCCAACGGCGGTGGCGTCGTCGCAGGACCGTGACGACGACGAGGAATCGTCGCTGAACGGAAACGTCGAGCGCGGGAACGGAGAGAGTGAGGACATGGCACTGGCCGGTTTCAAAGCTAGGCTGCTACGCTTGCGCGGGGTCGAGGCAGACGACACAAAAGACGGTGCTGCAGATACGAACAGCTCCGTCGAGGTCGTTGCTAATTTTGGTATCACGACTACACAGGTAACTCCAATGATTATATTATGTCAGCGTTTATTTCTAATCCTTTACCTTAATTGACCCAAATAATTCTTTATTTTTAACTTGTGTGTTACAAAATCTCATAGAGATATAGAAAAAGATATTATCACAGAATGGGGCCAGAAGTGAACTTCTTAATCACAATAAGATACGCATTCCTAATCTGATCCTGGAAACCCTTAATATTATTTCTTCAGTTTTACCCACTTAGTAGTAACGGCATGTTCCAATTAGGACAACAAATCTTAATGGACTATCATGACACACCCCAATAATTAGACCATTTAAAAAAAATTTTTATCGCCGTTTTGCATTTTTGTTTGATTTTTTTTTTTCATATACTAACCATTTTGAGGCATTTTATTTCATGAACTCCATTATTTCTGCATCTCTAAACTAGGATGAACTCCTCCAGGATTCACAGCACCCCGGGCAGCTTTCGGACTTTGGCGGCCCTACCGGAAACGTCGATAACAACGCTGAGGTTCCGGCCGACGCCCCGCCGGAAGTTGAAAAGAAGGGGAGACGACGCCGCGTTGACAAAAGCGCCCTGCGCAAGTCTCCCCTGAACATGAGCGCCGAAAGCTCGGACATGACGGAAGGTAAGTGGACCATCGCGGGAGCTCGTGTAGCTTTCATATGTAGAGGAAGCGACGTGGCTGCATGTAGCCATTCTCTCCCCCTCTTCCACACACACACTCACCTGTCCTCACACACATACACGCTTTCATGGCCGTCAGCAAAAACTACATAAATATTTGCATAGGCAACAAAGTCTTGTAATGCACTTGTATGTAAAAACCTTGTCAATGAAGGCAATATATGTATATGTTTAGTTAGAACCCATACATCTACACTCATTCTATATTGATAGACGCCCCCCCCCCCCTTTGCCAAAGTCTTGTAATGCACTTGTATGTAAAAACCTTGTCAATTAAGGCAATATATGTATATGTTTAGTTAGAACCCATACATCTACACTCATTCTACATTGATGGACGCCCCCTCCCCCCCCCCCCTTTGCTTTAGTTGTTGGTTCATGTGACTCATTTAGTTTTGCACAAGAAGCAGCATAGAAGTTCTCTCCTACTCTTATAAATTTCGCACAGACACAAATAACAACTAGATCTAACAAGCAAAAAAAACCTAACATTTAAAATTTAAAAAACTGAAAAACAAAATTTTGGTCTAGACGAATTCCAAAACCAAACAATAACTTCAACCATGTGTAAGTAATTGAATATTCCATTACAAGTTAACTTTCGAACAAACAAACAAAAAAAAAAGAATCGCCATTTATAATTCAATGTCACACGAACATTCGGAGGTATCACGTGTTCCGATTAGGAGCCCCCTGATTGGCTGAGATCAAAGAAACTAAGGCACATTTCTTTTCACGTATAGTTAGTTACCTCTAAAGGTAACCTCCCACACACCCTTCCCACACACCCTTCCCACACACACCCACATGCCCCCACACACATCATTCTATGCACCCCACTACTACTGCATATTTCCAAAGTAGAACCCGGATTTTTACAATCTTTAACGTTTATTTGATAAGTGCCTGTAGGGGTGAGGGGAGATTAGTTGTGGGATATATGGGGGGGGGGGGCATTGGGATTACCCTGATCGCGTCTGTGTGCTTTTTTTTTTTTGTATTCTCACATAACTGAATGTTTGCTCTCTTGTGCAAAAATGTAATACAGTCGTACAAATTCAAAAATTCTACACAACAACTAGTCTAGTCTATCCTATTCGCTGACTTTACATATTTTTTAAAAACTTTTTATGATTTTGGTTTTGACGTCTTCGGTAGCTAGTCTATATGTGCGTATCCCATGATGTCGATGTGACGTCGTCGGTGGATAGTCTATATGTGCGTATCCCATGATGTCGATGTGACGTCTTCGGTTGCTATATGTGCGTATCCCATGATGTCGATGTGACGTCTTCGGTAGATAGTCTATATGTGCGTATCCCATGATGTCGATGTGACGTCTTCGGTAGATAGTCTATATGTGCGTATCCCATGATGTCGATGTGACGTCTTCGGTAGCTATATGTGCGTATCCCATGATGTCGATGTGACGTCTTCGGTAGCTAGTCTATATGTGCGTAACCCATGATGTCGATGTGACGTCTTCGGTAGCTAGTCTATATGTGCGTATCTCATGATGTCGATGTGACGTCTTTGGTAGATAGTCTATAGCTGCGTATCCCATGATGTCGATGTGACGTCTTCGGTAGGTAAATGTGCTGGCCACAAAATCCCCTTGTATGCCGTGGCCACAAAACTGATCAGTTTGGTCTTACGGGTGATGGGTAATTTACTTACTTACTTACTTACTTACATAAAAGATAAAAAAAAAAATAATTTCTTGTTCCTTATGTACATTTGCACCTTTTTTGTAATTTTTTTTCGGCTGGAATGTGTTACCTGGAATTTTTTTTTTAAATGAATAGTGCAACATCATTTAAATAAAAACAACAACAACATCACCTTGTCACAATGTGGGACTACACTCAAAACCGAGGATAAGCGTAGGTTTTTGTGGGGTAGTTGTTGCGATGTCATGCGGTAAGCGCATTACGGTAAATTTTTGCGTACGGTCGTTAAAACGAACTAGTGTGTACACAAAAAAATCAAGTTGTTCATCAATGTGTTTGACAGTCTAATGCGCAAGATGGGAGGGCGGAAGATGGAGTGTGTGTGTGTGTGGGGGTAGGTTGTTATATTAACTGTTATGGCTTGGACTGTCTAGGGTTTGATTTATATGTTGCTATTGTGTTTTTTGAGAGAACGTACGGGAAAATAGATTATTCTAGGTTTGACGTCATTTGACGACGCAGTTAATTTATGTTCTTTTTTTTTCTACGTCCAATTATTTAACTGTGGGAATTTCTACATGTGTGACGTCATAACAAAAGAGATGCAGATTTTGTGTGTGTGTGTGTGTGTGTTAAATCTCTGATTACGGCACTTGTTTATCTGCTATGACTGCATTGATATATACATATTTATTATGTTATTGTTACTCACTGATCTATAAAAAGAATTGATAAGCGCCTCCATCTTAAGTTTGTATGCGCAAATTAAAGCCAGAATTGATGACACTATTCACACTATTCACTTACTGATATAAGCTAGTTATAGGAATAAACCACCTATAAAAAGAACAAGTCTATACCATAAAACAGGAAGTCTATGTCACTAGAAAAGTATTTACTGGTCAGTGTTTATGAAATCTAATGTTATAGATAAAGTGAAAGTTACGTGAAAGCCTATGATTTTGGCTTTAAGAATGTTGTAGTTTCCTGGGCCCAATTTATTCTTTTTTTTTACATATAGATCAGTGTTTCTACTGTACTGGTAATAATAAAAACGTAGAGATTTCGTTTTGAGTAGATACATAATGATTACACAGTGAATAAAATAACTGGCCTTCAAGTGTGACGTATTTAAAGGGAATTTCCAATTTTAGCATATAAATGCATATAAGTACTCTTTTTTTCCCCCGAGTGGCATTCGGGCATGCCTGAACAAACCAGGAAAACCAGAAAACTTTAAAGCATTAATAAAGATGCAAGACAAGACTCGGGCCACGGATGAGCATAGGACGCAATAATCTTCTTTATAGAAGGAGCGTGTGTGATATATAAGATGAGATAAGAGCGCCACGACCTGCAGTTTTACCTAGATCGTGATCAGTCCTGTAGTGCCGATTCACAATGCCCGGGATTTTTAGGTTTTACGAATTGCCTATTGTCATATCCTTACCGTCCATAGGCTAGCGAAGGGCCGGGAGGGTACAAACATGTGTTCCCCCGGAGCCATGGTAAAGGGGGCGCCAAATTGAGGTTTACATTGTTACATTCTAAAGTATAATGGAATAATATAATTAAATGTGGAGGGGGTGGGGCGCGAATTGTATAGTTTGTCCCCGAGCGCAAAATATCATAGATACGCCTCTGCTGCCGTCTATCTTAACGTGTTAAAACGTTTCTTTTATAATCTGATCTCAAGCAAAAATAACTTTGAAAAATTTCAGTCACCACATAGCCTACATTTTTCGTTCCATTCACCTCCTTCCAGTTCCCCCCTGCCCCGCCTCATGCACCTACCTTTCTTTTCATGTCTTGTATGTTGACTTAATTAGTACCTACCTAGGCTTACCTGTGTGTCTGGAAGTAAATGGTCATAACCTTAAGTTGTTGTTTTTTATAAGTTATTTCCCCTGGTTTCAGATCTGGTGTGGGAATGGTTCAGCCTTCGAGTGCGTTATGTGGGTTGATCATAGTTAAATGGAGTTTGTGTGTATGAGTGTATATTGTACATGCTTACATAAAGATAGGTTGATTGATTGATAGATAGATAGAAAGATATATAGATACATAAAAACAGACAGGGCAGGTAGATAGATAAATACAGAAAGACAAACAGACTTGCTCTATCCTTTTCTTATTCTCTGTCTCTGTCTCTCTCTCTCTCTCTCTCTCTCCCCCTCTCTCTCTCTCTCTTTCTCTCTCTCTCTCACTTTCTTTCTCTTTTAAATGAATGCAGAATGAATCCTGAAACGCATTTGATTTTCTATTTAAGAAGACAAGAACAAATCATCTGTAATGATGGGTAGACCTACATTTGTGATGCATATAAAAGTCATATTTGTGTAATTACAGACCTTAAAACCTATTAATTACATAATTAATAACACGATTAAATCTAAACGATTAATGATCTCCCCCCCCCCCCTCACAAATAACAAGATTAATGTTCAAATTATGTTAACATTTGTTTCAATTATATTATATTATAGTCTGAATGCAAAAATAAAAATTTTATTTCCGGTAAGCTTGTTTCGTTTTTATCATTACGAGGCTACACGTGGGAGTATGATAATCAAATAGTTTCCTGTAGTCGTGTTGTTGGTACCTACCTGGTGGCTAAGTAGCATTAAAACCATCGGTATTTGCTACTTCAGGCCTACAAATAAATAGAACAACAACAACCTACTGCTGTATATGGCCAATTAGAATGGTGAAGACCAGGGATCGGCAGCCTACGGCACGCATGCCGTACTTGGCACGCAGAGCTATTATCACTGGCACGCAGAAGACCCCCGGGAAAAAAAGGGCAATTCCGGCCTTTCCTACAAGAAATTGATTGCTAGAACAGTTTACGTTTTAGACTCTTGGCACGCTGAATGAATAAGAAATCGCAACTTTGGCAGACTATTATCAAAAGGTTGCCGATCCCTCGGGCGGACTGCAGACGATACAGAAGTGAATAGGTGAGCTTGTGCTTGCGTGCGCTCGCGATGACGTGTTACAAGTCTAGGAATAATATAAAAAAAATAGGGCTACACGCACTAAAACAAAATGGAGTGGTGGGGAGACAATCCATCCCAATAATACATTATCGACCCCTTACGGACACAAAAGATAATATGTGTCATATATTAAGGGGCATTTAACTCTTGTTATACATTGTATATTTAATGACTGGGTGGATTTCAAGCAGATGAGGTGTGGCCTGTGCTGTTGATGGGTACCTGACATTAGTTGAAGTCTAGGGTAAAGTAAAGGCGGCTGGGTTTTGAGCTGGTCACACAATCCCCTAATATGCCGTGGCCAAAAGAAACTGATAAACGCTGCTTCAATTTGGCCCTCGGGTACTACTCTCCCAGTACGTAATATGAGGATTAAGGATGACCTCTAATTCGATCGTCTGCAAGACCGTACAGTATCACTAAATCTACTAAAGTTTTCACGTCTTGTTATCTTTTTCCATTAAAAAAACCCTTTAAAACCAGCAGTTAAAGAACTATTCCCCTGACAGGAACCACTGGGCTTAGACAGACTTTAGACAAGACTTTTAACTGTTTATTAGTTTTAAGTGCTTAAAATGTCTTGACTAATTCAACTGACCTTGTACAAAGAAATAACTCACCTAGTTTTAACGCATTCATTTTTTTCACTCCCCTCGTTCTCGCTGGCCTTGTTTTAGAAATTTGTTTATAGGTCAATCAGTGCGCAGTGGACGATTTTAAAAGCTCAACGGATGTTAGAGAGTTTTTCTGACAGTTCGTCTGCTTGTCTGCAACTCTCCCTCTCTCTCTCTCTCTCTCTCTCTCTCTGTATGTCTTTCTGTCTGTCTATCGGACTTTCTAAATCTATCTCAATCTATCTAGACCAGGGGTCGGCAACCATTTGATAAAAGCGTGCAAAAGTGGGATTTCTAATTCATTCAGCGTACCAATAGCCTAACAGTCATCCTTCTTTAGCACTCGATTTCTTATAGAGGAGACTTGAATTGCCGTTTTGGAGGTCTTTCGCGTGCGATTGAAAATCACTCTGCGTGCCAAGTTTGGTAAGCGTGCCGTAGATTGCCGACCCCAGATCTAGACTATCTATCTAGGTTTCTATTCAGCCCGTCAATCAACCAACCAATCTATCTTTCCAGTCTACAACTCTAATAATAATAATAGTGGTTATTGATATGGCGCTTGTATCCATGAATTAAATTTAGCATGCTCAGTGCGCTCTTGGTATAAATTGCAGTGTCAAGTGTATTGGTACGTAATGTACACAGCCACCATATCTACCGTTGTTGAAGATAAGAGAAAGGTCTTTAAACTCTATTTAAATCTTCCCAAATTTTAAGGCTGGGCCGTCGTTTGCGTCACGTTCTTTATTTCTCTTCATTTATTTGTAATTCCCTTGAACAAAATAAATATTAGATCTTAAAGATTTGATTTTATCGGTTCTGTTCTTTGTTGTTGTTGTTAACATTTCTTCCATATCCGAGGTGTAATAATCACGGGATGCAAGTCGGGGGACTTTAGTGCTAAATTGTAACTTATAGTAGTGGGTTTTTTTTCTCACGATGCACCTTAATTTTAAATTGTTCTTCTTCATTATACTGTGGAGACCCCGTTATACCCGATAAAAAAAGTCCACAATGTAAGGATACGTTGATTGCGAATGCCTTTGGGATCAAAAGTGTGCATTACCTACTTACTTACTTACGCCCGTCAACCCCTGTCGGAGTATGGGCCACCACCAACAGTTCTCCAGATTCTCCTATCCTGGGCTATCCGCTCTAACTCCAGCTCAAACCCATCTTGGTGATTTTGGCTTCCAGGTCAGACGCCTCCGTGTGTTTCTTGGGCATTACTACTTATACCATTTATAACATACAACCAGCGTGGTCTAGCGGTTTTAACGTAGGGTTACCATTTCGTTGGTCCCGGATTAAATTCCTGGTTTTGAAAAAAAAAATGGCCGTTTTCTTTTTCCCCTCAGGTTTTTAATAGATATATCACTGAATCTAATCAGTTATCCCTTAATTAAGAAATAAATATGTGCAGCATTGTGTTGTCAACACTGTCATCTCGTATAAAACGGCAGTTGAAACTGATAAATCCAGTTCAACAACCTTTAGAGATAAATCTCTACGTTTCCCTTTTTTTTTTTTTTTTTTTTTTTTTTTTTTTTTGTGTGTAACAAATACACATTAAAAATATTTTATGATGAAATGAAAATAAACACAGAAATTTAGGGATACCCAAAACCATTATAAACTCAAAGATAAACAAGAATGATTAAAGTATAACTGATACAAAAATACACACATCTATAAATTCACTTTATTATCAGCATCTTTTAAACCTGGGATAAAAAAATTTTTTTTAGAAGAAACTTCGCAATAAATAACGACGCGCACGAGTTTTTATGAAAACTAGAAGAGGATTCATCGGAGGTGATGTCAAAGGTCACAGATACTACTTTGAATAGAGTCCAGGTGGCCCGCGGGCTAAAAAACGGCCCTTCAAATAATTGCTTTTTTTTTTTTTTGTTAATTTTTGAATGTTTTACAAGCTTTTTTTTTCACTTTAATGATAAATTCATATCAGCTTTCCTTGAGAAAACTAAAATTGACTACCGCGTGTGCATCTAAATATATAGATCGTCGGAGGGGCATAGTAAAATATTGCACTCAATCAAGACCGTCTAAAATCTTAAAGATCACATTGTTTACCTATGGTGATAAAAAATATAATAGAAACGTAATAGTCAATCGTAAACAGCACACACAGACACACACACACACACAGGGCTGCACGCTTCTTGCTGTACACACTACCGGCAGGTTACGCAAGACAAGCCAATCTAATGGCCTTTAGCTTGTGACGTCACGACAGTTGAGAAGTTCAGCAAGCAGGCCTGCATCTACGCAGGTCTTGACTCAGCCTTGCTGTGAAATATTTATTTACTAGGGAACAAACAAAATTATTTGTATGTATCCCCTCACATCTCCGTTCATGAGGACTCTGTAAAAAAAAGAAAATAAACCTACCCGCTCCCTTCGCCTCTGAAAGTCAGAAAAAGAAATGTCTGCGCATGCCAACACGTCTGCTATCTCATCTAATCTCTTCATTTTATTATATTTTATTTTTGCTCGGTTCTGTTTTACCTAAATGTGTTGTCATTTTTTTTAAATTGCTGGTTATAGGATCAGTGTCACGCTTTTTTTTTTTAAATACCATATCAGTTATTGAGAATGAAACTTTGAAGAAAAAACCTTTACATCATATCTATCTATATATATAAAGCTCTGAGTGTGTGTTTAACCAATCAAATTGGTTTATTTAAAGACACATGACCTTATTACCTCATATTTCACTTTTGCAATTTGACTTAGCACATGTATCCTTGCTAGCCGAGTAGATAACGTATCGAACTGCCATGCGGTCTACCCGGGTTCGATACTCCAGTTTGTCTATTATACCTTTTTTTTTTTCAAAAAAATTTTTTATAACAATTAATATTACTTTTAACAAAATATTGTCAATCCACGGGCAACGCCGAGCAATTTCTTTTTTTTTTTTTTAAATAAATAGACTTCCCTATTTATTACCCACATTTTTTTACAAATTATTATTAGATATATAGCTTTCTCGTCATTGTAGTTTATGCATTTTGATCTGTAGCTTATACATTCCTGTTTTGTTTCCCCGGGGCAACGCCGGGGAATTTAGCTTGTATTTTTGAAAGTAAATAAAACGACATGCGCCGTTCAGGCGATGACTAAAGAATAGAAGGATGCCTTTTTAAGTCATCAAAAGGCTAGCCATAATCAGGGGCGGACCCAGGCTTTTTTTCCGCTATGCGTGTGGGGAGAGAGGGGCTGAACTTTTGCGTGACGAACTTTTACCGAATGTTTCGGTAAATAAAGTATAGATTTTATAATTGTGTTGATGTTTTTATTTTATTTCCAAGACTTTTTCTGCTCCTTGCCATAAAGATATGTATATTGTGCAATGGAACTGGCTCCCGCCCTAGGCCAGAGGAGGCGCAGTACATGCAGTGCCCTCTCAAAGGGGAGGGCAGAGGGGGGTATATGCCCGGGGGCGACACTTCCAGGGAGAGGGCGGCAAATGTAGTCTAAATATAGCAAATATAGTACTAAACAAGCTGTTACAGTATGCAAGGTGGCGGCGCTGAAACTTTTGCCCTGGGGCGCTACATAAGCTTGTTAAGGCTCTGAGTACACGCAGATAGGGTGGGGACTGCTAGACAAAGTGGGCCTAAGGTTCGCTCTGGTTTAATGCATAACATGCCAATAAAAGTGGCACTTTTACAATTTTTTACTACTCTTATAAAAGTATTAAAACCGTCTCCCCTCCATAAGTGAATTCAACTTTTTTTTTCATTAAAAGAATTCTTGGATCCGAGTGGCATTCTGGCATGGAATGGGTTGCCCGAACGAACCAGGCAAACCAGTTACTTAACATCATTTAACATTAATAAAGATGCAAGATCCGGACCACGGATGAACGTGGGACGCAACAAGGTTCTTTATAGAAGGAGCGTCTGTAATATATAAGATAAGATATCCCCCTTCAGCTAGGGTTACATAATTGTGACTGCTTCCTGACAATGTGAGACTCGTATTACACTCGACAACGATCCCCACTTAGATTAAGGGGAACGCTGCACCAGATTTCCAGAATTCTTCCGTTATGCTTGAAAACATTCAAACACACACACCAGCTCGAGCATCAACAGACGAGTGGTAATTTATAAACACTCCCACTGCAGTTCCCCCCCCCCCCTCCACGCATATTTCACAATAAATGTTCAATTGTGTAACGATAAAATATATCGGTCAGCAAATTATTTGAGAGGCCTGTCATAAATCACACACTTCTGTACCCATGAGCAACCTTGCTGGAAACCACCAGTACGCTTGAATCAAGAGCATACCGGTGGGCTAACGCACGGGGGGTTGGGGGGGAACAGCCGCTGCTGCACGTCCGGGACTCATTGTACCGCCAAGAGAGTGTCCGAGGCTCGGTGGGGAGGAGGCAATGTGCTCAGCGTTCCCGCCTCAACCCCGCCCTGGTGCATGGATGCCCATACCTATAGTTTGAAATTTGTGCTACCGGGCGACATCGCAGGTATACGGGCGAGCCACCACGATACTGAAACGAATGGAATTCCGCAGTGGGGAAATAATAGTGCAAATGGCTTCGGATAACCCAAGTTAAAGGAAATTTTAGCATTAAAGCATTAAAGTAGTCCATAATCACACAAGAGCCTAATACATGAGAAAAAAAGCAAACACACATAAGACCACTATGAAACTTATATTGCAATATAGTGCAATAATATTGCAACACATTTTTAAGGTGATTTACAAATCTAGCACACATTTAAACGTGCACACTACTGGCACACTACATTTGCATATCTTCTGAGACACAAGAAATTTGCATATCTAAGAGGACAAACCTAAACTTGCATATCAACGGACACACTAAGAATTTGCATACCGGGCGACGCATGAAGGATGTCCCATATCTACTGACATCGATCATAATATTTCAAATTTCAAGATGGGATTTGTTTTCGGGGCGACCCTCGAGAAAATATTTACATAAAATTTCCATTCCAAAGATAAACTGAAGCCGTTACGAGCACTTCCTGTAGCATTCTTTATTCTGTAGAGCAGAGATCGGCAACCTACGGTACGATTACCGAAAATGGCACGCAGGGCAATTTTCAAAGGCACGCGGAAGACCCCCCCCCCCTTTTCCCAAAATAAAATAAAATATATTTATATTTAAAAAAATGACAGTTCATATTCCTTCTATAAGAAAAGACAAGGATAACTTTTAAGCTGTTGGTACGCTGAACGAATTAGAAATCCTACTTTGGTACACTATTATCTAAAGGTTGCCTGCCCCTGGTTTAGAATCTTATTCTGTGGCAACATCTCGGGTCATTCTTTGTAAAAAGTAAAAGTAAAAAAAAAATGAAGCCACATTTTCTCTAAGGCCGTTTCGACCTTAATAGGTGTCGGAGCAGTGTCCACCAAGGGGTGAAATGAAATTGGGTGGCCAATACATTGATTCTCCAGAAGAGGGCGTCAGTGTTTAATAAATTAGTTCCGACGGGATACTTTACTAGATCATCAACTAAGGGGGCGGGGGGGAGGTGAGCTCAAGATATCATCAGTCTGGCTAGCACATCCTAGCGTTTGGGTCTACCTTTACTTTCCACCCATTACCCACCTTGCAAGTTGGCAAGGTCGGGGAAAATCTCAGTAGCAATTTCTCAGGGGCAACGACTGTATAGGCTACCTCACGTCTGCACATTGATTGACTCACCAATGATGTACGCCTACAAACCCTCGCTTAAAGGCTCATTTGTAGGCAGATGTTTCCGTGTGGCGTGACTTGCTTGCATCAGACATGATTTGTTCATTGTTCTCCGACAGTATTACTGGTGCCAAGTCCAAAAACTTGCATTTGTTGAGAGAGGAGGCCTTAAAGTTCCTGTTGATATCATCATTTATATGATGTGCGTGTTGGTGCATTGTTTCTGGGCACGTCTTTTAAACTGTCCCCCCTCAATCCCCCGCCCCGGGGGCAGACTGACATGTCTGGCCCCTTGCAGACACCTAGTGCCATTTCCACGGGAGCCGAATCTCTAAATGTCACTAGCTCTCAATGTCGCCGTGACCCAATTCTTCACCCTATAACCTGTATTACCTGTCTAGATCAGCTATCAGCGCCTTGGTGGTGGTAGGGGGTGGGGAGGAGGGACTTAGTGTGTGCAGGCGCTTCGAATACTGGATAGTCTACGTATTGTAAAATGAGGAGTCTTAGTATATGTAGTGTTGGGGGGGGGGCTGAAAGGGGGCGGTGTGGTGGGGCGTATCGGCCATATTTGATATTTGCCGAGGAAAACACCCGTTGAACAAATAATGTACTCGGTGACTGGAGGGATTTATGTTATCTCAAACATACGCTGAATTCATTCTCTCTCTCTCTCTCTCTCTTTCTCTTTCTCTCTCTCTCTCTCTCTCTTTCTCTTTCTTCCCTTTCTTTAAGGCAAGCCGAATTATTACCCCCTTCCCAACCATGTTTCCTCCCAAACTCCCCTTCTCCAACCACATTATGTTTCGAAGACATTGCACAAGTTGTAAAAGACACACGCTTACACTGCTAAGACATCCGTTCACATAGATGCAATGAATCAGAATTGCAAAGATTTCGAAAGACTCGTGTACTAGACACACAAAGAAAGACTGTAATTATTCTCGATGGCATAGTCTTTCCTTTAACCGAAGACTTTCAATAGAAATCTGGAAGAATTGGTTTAGTATTCATTCTATTCAATTTATATCTTCATTTTCGCATATTCCAGTGTCCCGTCGGACCAAATTGATCCACAGGGACGGCGAAGAGGAGGTGGGTGCGTTAATTCCATCCCCCATTAAATGTTTTCACAAGCGTTCCAAATATTGAAAAAAAAAAATCACATTCTTACGAAATGGCAAGGCTGCGGCAGTTTCATTTTTCTGGCAAGTCGTCGCATACTAAAACAAGTAGTAGTGTCTGTATATTACGTATTGACCAATGAACTGATTATCTTGCAGATGATCTTTCTTTCACTCTCTTTCTCTCTCCATCTGACTCTCTGTATCTCGTGTGTCTTTCTCTTTTATATTCATTCTTTCTCTCTTTCTCTGTCTCTCTTTCCCTTTTTCATTTATTTACATTTATTTCTCATTCTCTATCTCTCTCTCTCTCTCGACATATAAACCATATTCATATGCCTTTAGGCGAACAAAACAAACAGAACAACCTGTAGCCCAGCCACTTACTCCACCTGCCCCCCCCCCCCCGCCCCACGCTCTTGCCCCCCCCCCTCGGTGTCCAATAGCAACCAGTAAACACAAATCACACAGATTGTATCTAGTTCTGTCCTAGATTTAAATATTCGCTTTCATCATTAGAGACAATCTTTTTCGTTTCTTTTTTCATTTCTGGAGATCTTTAGGAGGGAGGGTTGGTACCAAATTATTTACCCGGGTACTGTTTCTCGGATTAGTACACACACAGCCAGCTAAGACTGTTGTAACTTTGCCTCGAAACAATTTTTTTCTCTTCCAAACACTGTTCCCTTCTTAGGACATCGGAGTTTCATTCAAGCAGCTTTAAGGGACTTAGCCAGTTGAAAACAACAGTTTGTGTGTGTGTGTGTTTTTTTTTTTAAAGAACATGATGTTATCTAAGAGGATGTCGCGTGGCCCATTTGAAAGGTGCCCTGGGGGGACATCGCTGATGGTACGCGTACCATCACTAGAGAAGCAATGTTTAGATAAGCTATCTTTTTTGTTATCCCCCTAAACGGTAGGATGCATATTCCTAAGCGGCACGCGTGTCGCATGTTGGGTACTGCTTGAAAAAAAAGAAAAGATGCATGTTTTCACAAGGACAGTAGAAGACTATACTAAGATGGACCGCTTGCTTTAATATTTCTGGTATTTGATGACGCGGATGACTTCTTTTTGGAATTCCCGATTCCCTTTTGCACTAGATCTATACAATTCCGTTTTATTTAATCGCAATGATATAAAATTTAAAGTTGTATACAGCGGAAACATTTAGGGAAACGTAGCAGTGGATGCGCACGGAAAAAGAACATATCCGTTCTTAAAATAGAGCAAGCGGTCCATCTTATTATAGTCTTTGGTTTTCACCAGTATTTCTCACCAGCGTGATCTATCATTGTGTCCAATCAGTAAACGGAACCAGTATGATCTATCAGTATGTTTAATCAATAACCCCTCTCACATAGCTCGGTACCAAAGGTTTAACTATCTCCTCATTGCCTATGCTGAGGGCGTCAGTTACCCCTCGCCAATGACTCAAGTCGGCTCTCGCCTTCATCCTCCAACAATCGATTATCCCCCCTTTCCAAAATCTAGCTCACGATGACTCAGCACTGACCCATTTGGGAAATGGTAACTTTTAAATTAATTTCATTGTATTTTTTTTTCGGTTGATCTAAAATCCGAAACTAGCCCGCTA